>JAJIBD010007872.1:0-56072 GCA_021461705.1 Cryptotis parvus | reverse complement strand
CCCTCCTTTCATATATTATGGTTTGCAGTAAATCTTTCCATTTATTTTTCTTGGTTCTCCAGCTTAACAGCATAGTTATTCATGTTAAACTCCTATGATATTTTTAATTTCTGGAGTGGTCTGTTGTAATTCCTCTTTCACCTCTGATATGATTTTATTTGAGCATTTTCCCTTTTTAACTTGTGAGTAGTCAAAGGTTTATCTCCTTATTGAAGTTTTTGCTTTGACCCAGAGATTCTGATAGTTTGGGGTTTTTTTTTTTATTTATTAGTTTCAAGAACTTTTTTTAATTTCTTCTTTGTCTTTAATACAGATGTTACTTAGCAGTTTGTTCAGCTTCTAGTTATTGGAGCTTTTTCCATCTTTTTATGATTAATTACTACCCTTTTGGCACTGTGGCCTGAGAGGGTACTTAGCATGATTTCTATATTTGTAAATGTACATGTTTGAGTTATGCCATGTAATGTGATCTATCCTGAAGAAATTTCTATGTGCACTTAGAAAATAATGTATAGTCATCTTTTTGAAGATGGAGGACCCTGTGTAAGTCATTTAATCCCAGTTCTAATTTTAATTTTCTGGTTTGGGTTTTGGACAACACTCCGCATCGCCTAAGGCTTTCTCCTGGCTCTAATCAGGAGTCACTTTCGGGCGGGCTCCGGGACCACCTGGGTGCCCATGGGGTGCAAGGACTGAACCTGGGTGGGCGGTATGTAAGGCAAGCACTCTGCCTGCTGTACTGTCACTGCAGTCCCATATTACTGTTTTTGTAACAATCATGATTTACAGTTTTGTAATCCTGTCATGGGTAGGGCTTTATGCAGACCATATTCCAACACAGACCCTTCACTAGAGTGCCCACTTACCGCCACCATTTTCTCAGGGTTCCCTCCTAACACTCCTCACACTTAAACAACAGCCTCAGACCCAAGGTTGAAGATTTCCTCCTGTAGTATTTTGAATATGTTGTTCCAATGTCATCTTTTTTGGGGGTGGTCACACCCGGCCACCATCAGGGGTTACTCCTGGCTCTTCACTCAGGAATTACTCCTGGCAGAGCTCATGGGACCATATGGGATGCCAGGGATCGAACCTGGGTCGGCCGCGTGCAAGGCAAATGCCCTACCCACTGTGCTATCACTCTTGCCCCTCCAATGTCATCTTAATTGTATAGTTTCATATGCGACATCTGTTGTGAATTTGGTGTTCTTTCCGTTGTGTTTTAGTTTTTCTTTTTTCTTTTTCTTTCTTTTTTTTTTTTTTGTTTTATTCGGGCCCACAGCCAGTGATGACTCAGGAATTACTCCTGGCAATGATCCGGGAACCATACGGGATGCTGGGGATAGAACCCAGGTCAGCTGTGTGCAAGGCAAACACTCTACCCACTGTACTATCACTCTAGCCCCAGGTTTTGCTTCTTTCTTGATACTTTAAGTAATCTGTCTCAAAACCATATTTCAGATTAAATTAGAAAGAAATGTTTAGGACGCTATAGGTCAGTGGTGGAGCACCTGCCTTGCAGTCATAAGGGTTTGATCCCTGGTCCCAGCTGACATGCTGAGAGTGAGTCCAGCAGCACTACCACTGATGTGTAATCATCAGTGCCACAAAAAAATGTAGGATGGCTGGCACGCTGCATCCCAGTGAATATGAGCACCACAGCCAAGTACTTGATCCCATTCATCACAATAATAACCAAGGGAAGAGAGGCCAGATGGGGCCAGGATAGCAGAGTACTACTTTGCGCGGCTAACCTGCTTGATCTCCAGCACCCCATTTGGTCCCTGCAGCATCACTGAGAGTGATTCCTGAGTGCAGAACCAGGAGTAACCCCTAGCAATTGTCAGGAGTTGCCCCAAAACAAGCTCAAAAATTTAAAAATAGGGGCTGGAGCGAGAGTCCAGCAGGTAGAGCGTTTGCCTTGCATGCGGCCAACCGGGATTCGATCCTCGGCAACCCATATGGTCCCCCACGCAGTGCCAGGAGTAATTCCTGAGCCCAGAGCCAGGAGTAACCCCTGAGCATTGCTGGGTGTGACCCAAAAAATTTAAAAATAAATAAAATGTTAAAAAAATAATAAAAGGTAAGGAGATGCAGTGGAAATAGGGGAGTGTGAGTTAAAAAAAATAATAACTAGATTCTCCACAATGATCAGGGCTAACATTTCATCAGGATTATTTAACAATAATCTTCTTGAGATAGAGGGTACAGTGGGGAACTTGTCTTGCACACGGCCAACCCTGGTTTGATGCATGGCACCACATATGAGCCCTGCAGGCAAGCCCTGAGCACCACTGGATGTGGCCCCAAAACCTCCAGAAAAATATGAATACAAAGTATGTGCAACAGAATAACCCCTCTGTTCTTTCATTCCAGACTCTGGCTCTTCTGGAAGAAGAGGAAGATATAAACCAAATCACAGATTACTTCTCCTATGAACATTTCTATGTTATTTATTGTAAATTCTGGGAACTTCGATAGTGATCACGACCTCTACATCAGCCAGGACGATCTCTCTCGATACAATGACCAGGGTGAGTGATTCTGTCGAGGCTCAGATATAACCATTTTGAAGAAAGCAAGAGTTATTATATTAATTGTCCCCACTCATTGGGGAAATCACCATTTCTATTTTTTTTTAGCTTTTGGTCCACCCGCGTGCTCAGGGGTTACTCCTGGCTCTGCACTCAGGAATTACTCTGGCGGCGCCGGGGGACCATAGGGGACGCCGGGGTCGTCCAGGCCGGCGGCCGCGCTGCGCAACACCCTCCCGCTGGGCTTCCGCCCGTCATTTCTAAGGTCTGTATCTAGTGGACGTCTTCTGTAAGGGTCAAGAACTTCTTAAATTCATTCTTATTTTCTCTTTACCATTTTCACTGAGGTACCAAGGACTGATTCACAACACCGTTAAATTATCCTTCCATGCACACATCTTTCCAGCGCCACTCCCATCCCACATGCCCTCTTCCTCTACCAGTGGCCCAAGTGTCCCTCTGAGCCACCCACACTCCCAGGTGAAATCTCAGCTCCAATGCCTGTGAGGGCCAATAATTTTTAAGTCAGAATATGTAAAGACAGTTTATAAGCCAGTGTAGGAAAAAGGATTTAGAGACAAATTTTGATTTTGATACACTGATGACTAATGATGTTTATTTCGAGATCATGACTTGAAAAGATCATCAACCACTAAAGTTTATTTGAAAAGCATGTGCTACGGTATGAATGTCCCACTTTTCGGTATTTCTAAAAAGCCAAAGCTCTGGAGGGGCCAGAGCAATAGGGCTAGAGCGAAGGCGGCTGGGCACTTGCCTTTCAGACGCCCGGTGGGTTCAGTCCCTGACACTGCACATGCTCCCTGGATGGACACCAGAGTGATCGCTGAGCAAAAAGCCAAGAGTAAGTCCTGAGCACCACCGGATGTGGCCAAGGGACTGGGGCAGGGGACGCCGAAGAGAAAAAACAATATTCTAAGTTTCTGATGTTTTCGGAAACTTAGAAATGTGAATTTGGGGATTTACTTTCAGAAAAGCCATTTTCTCTGCAAATGTATTTTGTTGTGCTGACTATAGCCAACCCTGTAAGAAATTAGATGCTAGCTCTAACAACCTCATCAGTGATCCTGAAAGTTTAGTGCTTGTCAGTGCTGGAGCACTTATTAAGAGAGACCATCCTGAGACAGGAAAGGTAGTACAGTGGGTAAGTCCCCGATTAGCCTTGCACGTGGCTGACCTTGGCTCTATCAGCACCACAGATGGTCTCCCCGCATCACCAAGAGCGACTGCAGAACATGGAGCCAGGAATAAGCCCTGAGAAATGCTGGATGTGGCCCAAGAACAAAATATAAAAATAAAAAATAAGAGAGTTTGTCCTCATAACATTAGGTCTAAGGTCCGCTGCCCCTCTCTGTCATGTGAATGTCTTTCTCAGTTGTTAGATCATTCAGAGGCATCAGATACAATGTTCCCAACCTACAATTAAAAGTAAATTATTTTGAGCCTACAGTGAGGTATACTGCTGTGGAATTCATCAACAAGCATATAAGGGGCAGGGATGTGGATAACACATATAACTCAGGTCTCGAGGGTGTAAGACTCTGGGTTTGATCCCTAGCACTGAAAAAAAATTCTCTTTCTCTTTCTGTCTCTCTGTCTCCCCCTCTCTCTCTCTCTCTCTCTCTCTCCCTCCTCTCTCTCTCCCTCCCTTTCCCTCCATCCCTCATCCCTCCCACTCCACCTACCACTTTCCTCTCCATCTCCTCCTCCTCCTCTCCTCTTTTTCCTGCTGGAACCATACCAGCAGGTGCTCAGGTACCCACAGTGCAGGAATCAATCCAGAACTCCCATATGGCCAGTATACACACACCTTTTGAACTATCTCCCCAGTTCTATTTTCTCTGTTTGAATAAAACTCACTGATGCAATTTTTAACATTATACATTACATCATAACAATATGATATATAAAATAATATAAGAAAAGTACATCTATGGTTTCTTTCTGTATCTTTTATAAAATTCTATTGGAAGGCATTCTCCATTATTTTACTTAAATTATCTTCTATTAGAATTAGTTCACATGTAAATTTAATGCCAGGATAAAATTTGTCTTGTTTTAGAGGAAAAGTTGTCTTGTCTTATTGGATAATAAGATCAATACAAATTCAATACATCTTGGTCTTATTTATCTCAGGATGCTCAGAACTAACTTACAGTGTTGATGCTCAACACTGTAAGCTGCAAGGCAGAGCCACTTATGTGTTCTTGTATTAGATGGTTAGTGGGTGGGGCTGGAGCAATAGCATAGCGGGTAGAGTGTTTGCCTCGCACGCAACCGACCTGGGTTCCATCCCCAGCATCCCATATGGTCCCCGAAAACCACTCTTCCTGAGCAAAGAGCCAAGAGTAATTCCTGAGTGAAGAGCCAGGAGTAACCCCTGTCACCGGTATGACCAAAAAAGGCAAAAAAAAAAAAAAAAAAAAAGAATAGATGGTTAGTGGGTAAATGGATGGGTAGATGAATTGATTTAGCAAGCTTAAGATTCTTTTTTTTAAAAACATGAATTATAAATAATAGTTTAACTAATTATATTCTTGTGGCAGATTATTGTTTTAGTTTGTAGCTACTAAAAAAAGTTTACCAATAGTAATCTTTTTATGGAGTATATTTCTAACTAGTTTTCTTTCTGATTTATATTTAGCTTCTTCAAATAGGATCATTGAAAGGATATTTTCTGGGGCAGTAACGAGGTAAGAAAAAGCATCTGAGTTTAAAAGTGAATTATAGGTAATGCTGAAGTAATCACATTTTAGCTAACTATAATTTTACAGCACTGCAGACCAGCTAAACCCTAACAAAACATAATCATTGCTTTATTTATGGTAGCAATTAGTCTTATACCTAAATACAGGAAACAGCATTGGATCTCAGTGACTATTTTCATTCAAGTTAGAGACAAGATTTATTTTCTCAAATCTGAAAATGCCTTCTAATGGAGGCCTTTGAAAACAAGCTAGGTCATAAAAAGGCTGGTCCTTTGCTAGGTTTTCAGCATTTTAACTTCATTTCTGAAGAAATAGTACTTTATTTCTTAGTCTATTGAAGTTATCTGAATAATCATGTGGAAAATGTTATATCCAAGTGTTTGTTTTGTTTGTTTTAGGGGGAAGACTGTACAGAACGAGGGCAGAAATGAGCTATGCAGATTTCGTATGGTTTCTGATTTCTGAAGAAGACAAAAGGAACCCTACCAGGTATGACCTCTCAGCTTCCTTAGCCAAGATGTTAAGTAAATTAATAAGTTTGTAGAAATGCCGCTGCTTTCCTTGTGAAGGCCGCCTTGACCAAGAGCTACCAGGATGGAATCTCTGCCCTTCGAAGCAGGAGAGCGGACTGGCACTAGGTCTATAACCAAAGCATGTCAAAAGAAGCACTGTAAGGGTCAGAGTTCAGGGGCCAAGGTGCTGGCCGAAGCACTGCATTTGGTCCTCCAAGCACTGCCAGGAGTGAGACCTGAGCTCAGCTGAATGTGACCCATTCCCCCTCTCCCAAAAAGCACAGAAAACCCAGAAACAACAGTGAAGTGACCTGTGAATTGGCCCAATGGAATAAAGAGGACAGTGCGCATTCTTACGGGATGTGGGAATGAGTGCTGTGAATCGGATCTTTCAGTACAGGGCTGGAGAGAGTGTTCAGTGGGTTGCTCATTTGTCTTGCACACAGCTAACCCAGGTGTGATACCCAGCATCTAATATGCCCCCCAAGTACCACCCCAAGAATGATCCCTGAGTATAGAGCCAGGGGTAATCCCAGAGCATTGCTGGGTGTGGAACAGGATAATAGGATGACATTTTCACAAACGCAGTAACAGAGCTCTAAAATATGGACAGAATTAGCTTGAAAAAGAGATGGAGAAATACAGCTCACTGGGCTGAGCGTGTGCTTTTTGCATAGAGCCGGTCCTGCGGAATCCCCCTGCACCGCACTGTCCACTGAGCAGTCTGGGAGCAGCACTGAGCCAGGAGGACTCTGAGCATAGATGCTCAGATCTACGCCCCAAACAATTGTTAGAAGAGACAACTCAGCAATAACAACTGAGTACTTTCAATATCCCATTTTCTAATAATGGACCAGACCACTATAAAAATAATCATAACCATAAACTTACTGGACCTAACCCCTGTGTTCTTCTTTATTTTTGTTGTTTGGTACTCAGAACTGAATTCAGGGTCTCACACATGCAAGGCAAGTGCTTTAGCACTAAGCTACGTCCCAGGCACTGGTTTTTTTTTTTATAGGCCTTCTTCTGAGTCTTCTAATAGATGCCTTTGTCCATCCTCTCTGACTTTTACATATTGAGGGAACTAAGTGCTTTATAAAGTAGTAGGAGAGAGGCTGGAGCAATAGTTCAGCAGGTAGGTAGGTGTTTGCCTTGCATGCATCCGGACCTGGGTTTGATCCCCAGCATCCCATATGGTCCCCGGGCACTGCCAGGAGCAATTCCTGAGTGCAGAGCACAGAGTAACTCCTGAGCTGGGTGTGACCCAAAAAAAAAAAAAATAAAATTTTATTAAAATAAAATGTTATTGAAATATTATAAATAAAATTTATTAAAATATTAAAATAAAATTTTATATATAATATATAAAGGCAAATATATATATATATATATATATATATATATATATATGTAGAGCAGTTTCTTTCTAAGCAGTGATGGAGTTTCTTATGACTTTCTTCTTGAATAGTTTATAGGAGTTTAGATTAGAGGCAAGCAATCTTTGGTCCATGGCTTAATTTTTTTGTTTGTTTGTTTTTTGGGTCACACCTGGAGATGTTCAAAGGGTTACTCCTGGCAGTGCTGGGGGACCATATGGTATGCCAGAGAACGGAACCTGGGTCAGCCACATGCAAGACAAACGCCTTACCTGCTGGACTATCATTCCAGCCCCCTCCATAGCTAAATTTATTCAGCCCAAGTACAAGGGGAAGAGGAAATATTTATTTTTGTTTGTTGGTTGTTTTATTTTGTTTTGCTTTTGCTTTTTGGGTCAAACCAGCAATGCTCTGCAGTTATTCCTGGCTCTGCACTCAGGAATTACAATATTTATTTTTGTAGTAATAGAATGAAACAATTTGTCGTGTATATAATTATGCTTTAAAAGTGAAAGTGTGGAGGCTGGAGTGATAGTCCAGCGGTAGGGCGTTTGCCTTGCATGTGGCCAGCTCATGCCGGCCCAGGTTCGATCCCCGCATCCCATATGGTTCCCTGAGCACCGCCAGGAGTAATTTCTGAGTGCAGAGCCAGGAGTAACCCCTGAGCATTGCCAGGTGTGACCCAAAAAAGCAAAAAATAATAATAATAATAATAAAAAATAATAATAAAAATAAAAATGCAAGTGTGTCAAAAGAAGACAGGGAGTAAATCAAAAAGATCAAAAGTCTGTAGCAAAGATAAAACATTAACAGTGATTTTTCTGGGCAGGTAGCCCTTCCGTTTTCCTTTTTTTCTGTTTCAAACAGCACTTTGTACTTTCTAATTTTCCTACAGTGAATAGTTAATATTTCTAAGCTCTAAGAAAGCGTTAACTGTTGGTTACAAAGAAAAAGGAAAAGATGCATAGGAAGAAACTAGAGAATATTTCTCAGTACTAAAAATCCTCCCTCTATATAATAAATAATGAATATATAGATAATAGGAAATGTCCTTTGTGTGTTTGCTGTTCAACTTTCAGAGGCAAATGACTATCTGAGATATCTTACTTCATTTTTCAAGCTCCAAGACTAAAATATATTTTGTACATTTTGGGAGGGGATGAGCCATACCCAGCTGTGCTCAGGGCTTTTCTTGGGAGGGGTGGGCCCCACTCAGCTGTGCACAGGGGGCCATACATGGTGTGGGATATTGCCTATCGGCCCACATGGGACTTACCAGTCGCACTACTGAAAGAATTTCATTTGTTAATCCATCAGTACACTTTCAAATATTTCAAGAACAAAAGTGACTTTGGCAAATACCGAGGCAGTGTAAATGTGTTCCTTTCTAATTTGAGCTTTCTCTTAGGGCTTTTAAAAGTACCTTAAGTTGGGGCCGCAGCGATAGCCCAGCGGGTAGGGTGTTTGCCTTTGCACGTGGCCGGCCTATGCTGGCCTAGGTTCGATCCCCGGCATCCCATATGGTCCCCTGAGCACCTCCAGGAGGAATTCCTGAGTGCAGAGCCAGGAGTAACCCTGAGTGTCGCAGGTGTGACCCAAAAAGCAAAAAATAAATAAATAGGGGGGCGATGGCCCAGCGGGTAGGCGTTGCTTGCCGCGCGCCCATGCTGGCCGGGTTCGATCCGCCTCCCATAGGTCCCCTACTGCAGGAATTTCCTGAGTGCAGAGCCAGGTGAAACCCCTGAGCATTGCCGGGTGTGACCCAAAAAAAAAAATAAATAAAAGTACCAAGTATATGATCTAGCTTTATTGGCTAGACAGACTTTCATTCTAATTCTTAATTGAAAATTAGGCCTAATGTATTTTATCTTGTATTTCAGTAAATTATATGCCTTTCATTCCTGCCCTATTATATACTTGTCAAACAAAACCTAATTAATGTCCTAATTTTTATTAAGTGATAGGAATTTTAGTCAGAAATTTCAAGATGCCGCGCATATGCTGCCTGAGCCCACGTGCTGCTTGAGTCCACGAGGCTGAGCACATGAGGCGGCTCCCTCTCCCCTCTTGAGAGGTGTACGTTCGCGCTTCACATCTGACGCTGGGATGTGTATACTGGTCTCTTCGCCTTTAGAGAAGTCCGCTTTCTCCCTTTCTCTCCCTCCTTCCCCTTCCTCAAAACCCCCCAAATAAATTTGTTCTTACTTCAAAAGTAAAAAGAGGAAAAAAAAAATTCATGATGCCAGAAGACTCAGAGGCCTCCCAAAGGATAGCCCCTGGCTCATGCTATACTCAAAACATTCCCACACCAAGAAAGTGACTGGCTGCGTAACAGTCACCTGTTACATTGGGGGTCACTTGATCACTTGAATCCAGTTATTCATCGATTTGCTCGAGCGGGCGCCAGTAACATTTCCATTGGACCCTATCACGTGCCAATGTAGCCCAATGGCATCTGGTTGATTCAGGAATATGAAGAGCCTTGAACCGTTCCTTCAGGGTCTTTGCACTGGGGGTACCCTCAGTTATGAGATCACCACAAGAACTTTTTATTTGTTTCTTTGCTTTTTTTTTTCACAATCAAAAAGGTTTTAAGAACAGGAAAGAGAGTACAGGAATTAAGGCGCTGGCCTTGCACACAGCTGACCACTTGAGCCTGTCACCCCGATGGTCCCCAGGCACCACCAGGACTGATTCCTGAGCACAGAGCCAGAAATAAGCAGTCAGCACCGCCAGGGGTGGCCCCAAAACGAAATGAAATAAACCCCCAAAAAATTTCAATATGAGGCATTATTTTGCCCTTTTTAGAATTCTCTAGATGAGATATGGCTAACCCACTGCATGGCCAAAGTCACGCACTGGACTGAATACTTCTTGAAGAATATTCTTTGATGGTGACATGAACCATCAAACCGGTACCGTTTCTTGGTTGTGCTGTTGTTTGGCGGCACTGGGAATTACAACCAGGATCTCACGCCACGAAAGGCAGGCGCTGTGCACCGAGCCACATAACAGGAAGCTGGAAGAGTTGTAAAAATAGATTTTCCAGAACTTTACACATTCAATATATTCAGTTTCTTATAATAAGAAATTTGTCTTTCTGACTAAAGCTTCACACAGATCTTGGTGTACCTAAGTAGAATCAACTATATACCATATTATATTGAATCCGGAGGTGCCAGTGTTCATTCCCCACTCAGCTGATGGGAGCCTGGCAACCTGTCCAGGATGAAAATTTAGATTTTTTTTCTGGGATATCTAGTCCAAGAAAAAAAGACCAAACCCAGCCATATTATTTTAAAGTCAAGTCCAGTGTCAGCAAAGGGCAGAATATTCATTCTCCTTTTTAGAAATCTACTCTTAAGTATGAGCAAAGGACAAAAGTTAGTATTCACTAAACATGTAGGAAAACCCTCTTAAATAAAGGACAGCGATAAAATAGATGGTACAGGGTAGAGTAACGGTGAAACAATTTCAGGGAGAAGAAAACTTACAGCAACAAAGACATTTTATATTCCCAGAAAGATGAAAGAAGAAATTATATTCACAGAACTGTACTTTATAATAGGGCATTCAGGGAAACAAAAAGAACTCTGGAAAAGTAAAACATTGGTAACAAAATAAAATACAGTGTCCAAAAAATAGAGTTGATTGTGTCACCCAGAAAGAACACAGGATCCAAACCCAAACAAGATGAAGCCATAGAAATTAGAAGATAGGGAAACTGGAAAATTAGTCAAAATAGTCAACAAAATCACAAAGTGAAACGTGATGTAAACCATATTTGTAATTGTAAAATTTAGCCACAAGAGAGCAAGTCATCAAGATGACAGAATAGAAATTTTCATTGCTTCTCCCCATGAGAAAGACTGATTTGAACAACTATCCACGCACAAAAATATCTTCTCAACAGTTGAGGATTCCAGGTGAGAGATTAAAGCACCCAGGTGGAGGACAAAAATAAGAACTAACACACTGAGGAGAGCAGGTAGGAACCAAAACATCACATTATCTATTTTATCTCATCCCTTAAACTCAGGAGGCCAAGAGTGGAGAACAAAACCTTCCCTCTGAGGCAGGAAACTGATCCCACGCAACTTTGCTCTGAACCCCTGTACCTTGCAGGAGGAGACAGCCACCCTCTGTCACTGGAGCCAGACCAGTCCCCATGACCCCAAAGTCCAGGCCTGCTACTGCAGACCCATCCTGCAGGGTCAGTCCAGTGTCCCTAAAGGCCCAAACTCCAGGGGACTGAGAAGCACCCCCGGTCACTAGCACTCCCTCCCGCAGACCTTCAGTCCCACTTCTATTTCAGGACACCACCACAGGTTCATCCCTTACCTATAAAATTTGTTTTAGCAACCTACTAAATAGAATATCATATGATAAACATTCACTGTTCAAAATATATAAAGAACTCATACAACTTACCTACAATGACAACAACAAAAAAAACAGCAACCCATCAAAATATGAGTAGAAGATCTGAAGAGCATTATTCCAAGGGATCAGAGATGGCGTAGTGGCACATGAGCGAATGCACAGCTTCACTTTCTAGGGACATGCAAAAGATCATGAGCTGTACTGCACCCGTTAGAACTGCCTGTAATCAAAACAGTGGAAGCAGTACGACATCACGAGGGTGTAGAGAAAAAACTCTGGTATATTGTTGGCGGGGGCTGTAAATTAGTGCAGCCTCTGGAAAGTGTAGGAGGTGCCTTACAGGAACCCTAGCGGGGGAGTTGATACTGAGGTGGGTCTGGGGTGGAATATTGTTGGAATATTGTTGGAATAGTGCCACAGCTCATCTGTCAATAACTTTGTAAGTTACAGCTTTTAAATGGAAAAAAATAGGGCTGGAAGATTGTGCAGGGTTTGCGGTGCTTGCCTTGTGTTCCCCTAACACAGGGTTGAATCCCCAGCACTACGTATGGTTTCCTGAGCACAGAGCCAGAAATATCCCCTGAGTATTGCTGGGCATGGCCCCCCCAAAAGAAAACAAACAAAAAAAAAAACAAACAAAAACTAAAAAGCAAAGGGCCAAGATGTAGCACCAGCCACTGCCTTGCATGAGTGAAGCCCCGAGTTCGATCCCTAGCACTGCCCAATAAAACATAAAACTAGAAATGGTAAATATCCCAGCAACACCCCTTTAGGTATTTATTTAAGATACTTGAAAATGCTAATTTGAATTTGAAAGGATAACTGCACATCAGTCTTCAGCGATGTCCATTATTCACAATATCCAAGACAAATAGCCAAATTTCCAACTATGGGTGACTGGACTGAGCTGTTGTATAGGGCTCGGGAGATGATGCAGCGGTTAGGGGCACATTCTGTGCATGTGCCGGCCCCCACTCAGCCTCCGCCGTCACACTATCCCCCCACCCCCAAACACCACAGGGGGTGTACCCATGAAGGCCCCTCAGAATGGCTGGGAGTGACCCTTGAGCCAGTGGGGATACTGCTTGTGATCCCAACTGTGTCCCACCCCCAAAACTAGAATGGAATACTGCCCGGTTTTTTAAAAGGACAAATTTTGTGAGCTGGAAACATGGTTTAATTAACTGGAGGAACATACTTGGCACACAGGGAGACCTGGGTTCGATTCCTGGCACTGCATGGTCTCCCAGGCATCACCAGGAGTGACCCCTCAAGTACAGAGCTAGTAGTAACCTCAAATGTGGCCCAAAAGCAAAGATGAAATTCTGCTTCATGCAACAAAATGACCAGAATTGAAGTACTTGTGCTTAGCAAAATACCATATAGTATTTCCCAAGTGATTTCTCTTACATATATAAATAACAAAAGCAAATGAACTAATATCACAATAGTGTGAGTTACCAGAGGGGAAGGCAAAGGGGTAAGTGGGAAAGATGGTAGTGATCGGTCTGGTATAGAGACTGGAACTGGTGCACTGACGTAGGTGTAGGTATGTTCACATAACAGATATGAAGCCATGCTCCCAGTATTTATTTTTGCTTTTTTTTTGGGGGGGTCACACCGGCAATGCTCAGGGGTTACTCCTGGCTCTGCACTCAGTAATTACTCCTGGTGGTGCTTGGGGGACCATATGGGATGCCGGGATTGAACTCAGGTCAGTTGCATGCAAGACAAACGCCCTACCTACTGTGCTATTGCTCTGGTCCCCATGCTCCCAGTATTGTAAGCCAAAAAATACTAATTCTTTTGATCTATTTTTAAAAAATGTAAACAATGTAGAAAATGTTCAGAAATTTTAGAGATTTATGTATGCATAATATGAGCTATATAATTTTCATGAAATGACAGGTGAGTGAGGGAGTGTAGCTTAGTACATGCCTTGGGTCTGTGAGGCCCCACCCTTGCACTGCTCCACATCACCAAGATCCTCAGCAAGTCGGTGCAACACCAGCAACCTAGCACCACAGCAACAGCAAAATTTGTCTAAAGCTAAAATATTTTCACATAAATTGTTCCCTTTAAAAAAATATAAATGGCTGGAAAGAAACCAGAAAGAAACCAAAATAATGACAGTGGTTTCACCTGAAAAAAAAATATATATAAGATTATTTTATAAAATATACTAGATCTCCAATCAGAAGATTCAGATGAATGGATTTTTTAAAGAAGATCCTGGGGCGGGTGTGCAGGGGTGCCCAGCGGCCTGGGTTCGATCCGGCTCCCTATGGTCCGGCGCCCGGGTGAGTGGGCAGGGAGCCCTGAGCTGCGGGTATGCCCAAAAGAAAAAAAAAAAAAAAAAGAAGATCCTACAATGTGCCTCTTAACCAGATAGATGACTGAAAGTGAAGGGGTGGGAAAGGGTAAGAGCCTGCCTTACCAGCAAGAGGCCGAGAGTTTGAGCACTGATGGCTCCCCCAAGCATTGAGCCCATTCCGTGCAACTCTAAAATCCCCAATATCCAGTGTGAGCTCCACCAACTGAAACATGCAACCCGGGGGAAGCACTGCACCAGAAAATATATGGAAGTACGGGGGGCAGGAGCGGGGCCCCCAGCGAGTACTGTCTGAGCACGACAGCAACCTCTGGTGAACAACGCAACTTGAATGTATGCAAGCATACAACTAAAGGAGTGTGGCAACTGGTGAGCATACATGTGAGCACCGCAGCAACCCCTCAACAACTCATCTCAATGAAGGGAAGGGACGGGAGGGGACTAAAACGAGAAACAAAGAATGTCATATAATAAGGGAGCAATAATTCACATCTAGTAAGAGATGTGTTCATCAAGAGAATATACACTTGTGAATATGTATGTCCCCAACATTGGAATACGTAAAGCAGATACTAACAGAATTGATGAGGGAAACAGCAGTGATAAAAACTTTCAGCAGTGTATCAATAATATTATATAGGAAATCAATAATGAACTAGCAGGTGTAAGCAATACTGTAGGTCAAATGAGGCTGACAGATGTAAATAGAAAATTCCCACCAGAACACACATTCTTTTCAAGCATTCTGAATCCTCCAGGATCACATTAGGCCACAAACAAATCTTAACAAATTTAATAGAATATGGCACATGTCTTTTCACAAGCACAATGGTACGAGATTAGACATTAACAGGAAGAAATTCACAAATAAGTGGACATTAAATGGCAAGCTCCTGAACAAGTCAGAGAAGAAATATAAACTGAGAGATGGGGCCAAGATGACTTAGAAAGCAATCAATTTGAGAGTGCTCTCCAGACAAGAAGGCCGCATCATAGTACAGCGGACAGCATGCTTCCCTTGCAGAGCCATCCAGATTCAATTCCAGGCATCCCATGTAGTCCCTGTGCACCACCAGGAATGATCTCTGAACACAGAGCCAGGAGTAAGCCCTGAGTAAGCCCTGAGGTGTGGCCCAAAACCCAGGGGAAAACAAACATAAAAAAACAAAACCCAAGTACAGAATTCTTCATTCTGTTGAGAAAATTCACCAGAGACTCCAGCCACCATCCCCAGGAGATTTGCCGCCATGGACTAAGGAGGAATAGTCACCATGAAAGCTAAGGAACAAGAGTGGAGTAAAGGAGAAATGCTGTGCAGAGATTGCTAGAACTTTGCTCTGGAGAAAGGGAGGGCTAAGTAAAACCTCAGCACTCCAACCTGGCGCGAAACCTGACGCACACTCAGGAACTCTACCAGACAAGATATTCAGGGCTGGCATTTACAGCAGGCTTATAAAAGCGACAACCTGTGATCTGTCAGAGAACTAGTCGCCTCCATCTGTCCCCGGAACAGCAGAACATTAATTCATATGAAGATATGCACATCTGGGTTCATGCATACATTGATATGACATGAACTTGGTTATTGACAGTAGCCGAGATCTGGAAACAAAGCCCTCACAGCAGATGGCTGGTACATATCCCAAACAGTACAACTCAGCTATGGGAAAAGATGGAATCTTGCATTTTGCATCAAACTGGATAGAACTGACAGATGTCCGACTAAGTGAAGTGAGTCAGAAGCAGACAGACAAAGGCCACATGATTTCATTCATAAAGAAAGGAAGGGGACAGAGACACCCTGAGATTGCCAACAGGACAGTGGACAGTGGTGGAAGGATACTGACTCTCATGAGGTGTATGGTGCAGTAGCATTGCTAGCATAACACACTAAAATTAACACTAGTGTAAGGTTTGATACCACAATCAAAAAATTTTTAGAGAAAAATATGTATAGTGAAGAAAGAAAAATCATTTCTTCTGGCTCTCCAGCGTAGAGCCCACAACAGCTCTATACCAGCTCACCTTTATGCTTGTAGTAAAAGTATATTTAAAAATATAGGAATTAGGGCCGGAGCGATAGCCCAGGGGTGGGGTTGCCTTGCCGCGGCCGGCCTGGGTCCCGGCTCCCATTGTCCCGACGGGTTTGGGCGAGCCGCGGTTCGGGTGTGCCCAAAACAAAAAATTTATATTAAGGGCGGGCGTGGCCAGCGGGTAGGACGTTTGCCTTGCACGAGGCTGGCCCATGCCGGCCCGGGTTCAATCCCCGGCATCCCATATGGTCCCCCGAGCACCGCCAGGAGTAATTCCTGGGTGCAGAGCCAGGAGAATCCCCTGAGCATTGCCGGGTGTGGCCCAAAAAAGCAAAAAAAAAAAAAAAAAATATATATATATATATATATAGGAATTGGCTGGGGCCGGAGCGATAGCCCAGTGGTTAGGGCGTTTGCCTTGCACGTGGCCGGCCTGTGCCGGCCCGGGTTCGATCCCCGGCATCCCATATGGTCCACAGAGCACCGCCAGGAGTAATTCCTGAGTGCAGAGCCAGGAGTAACCCCTGAGCATTGCTGGGTGTGAGCCAAAAAGCAAAAAAAAAAAAAAAGGGAATTATTGTGCCCAAAAAGATTACATATATTCACATTAGTCTTATGTTCTGAACAGGCTAATTTCATTTGCTAATATAAGCACATTGACTCTGTTGGAAACTGTCACTGGAAGTCACTTGACAGTTTCAGAAGAAAAGTCAACAAGAATTACAGGTGTGAGACAGGCAGAGTACAGCACCAGTTACTATCATGGTACTGCCATGGAAATTATCCAACCTAGACATTAATTTGAAATGCTTCAAACATCTCCAGAAGGTTGCACTACCATTTCCATTGTGGGTCATTAAGCTTATTTGCACGGTAGAAATTATTAGCAACTAGGCTTGTCCCCTTGAGAGCATCCATGATGCTATTCAGAGACCAATAATAGCAGTTCATCCATAACCAACAGAGGCTATGAAGAAATGCTCCATCTCTCTGGGAATAACAAGTAGTGGATGAAAGCCATTCTCTACGGTAAATGTCTTACTTGTATAATTTTCACTGTTTTATGAAACTCCAAATAAACCAAAAATATTTATGAGCAGACTACAAGAGTATGCCACCCGCGCGGCAGAGCCTGGCAAGCTACCCGTGTCGTATTTGATATGCCAAATACCAGTAACAATTTTAGACCTCATTCCCATGACCTGATGGAATGGTTTGAGGCTCTTTATGTTCCTGGAGCAAGCAGGTGCCCTTGGGCTCTACTAGCATGAGACAGGACATATGGAGATGTTACTGGTGCCCGCTCGAGCAAATCGATGATGAACGGGAATACAGTGATACAGTGATATTTATGAGTAGATTAGAGAATTTTCCAGATTTTTACTAAAAATACCAATATTTTGCAGTATTTATGATGTAAAATTAATTATAAATTGCTATTAAAATAAATAGAAGATACAAGGAAATGGAAAAATATTCCTTGTTCATAGAAGGACTAACGTTGTTAATATGATCATCCCACCCAAAGTACTATACAGATTAAATTCGTTACTATCAAAATTCCCACAGTAGATGCAGAAAAAGCATTTGCGGGGCTGGAGTGATAGTCCAGCAGGTAGGGCATTTGCCTTGCACACAGCCAACCTGAGTTCGATTCCCAGCTCCCACATGGTCCCCGTGCCAGGGGTAACTCCTGAGTGGCAGAGTCAAGAATAACCTCTGAGAGGGGGAGAGAGAAAAGAGATAAAGAACCTGCCATTTGGGCAGGCTATGGGAGGGGGTGGGAATTGGGGACATTGGTGGTGGGAAATGGGCACTGGTGGAGGGCGGGTGCTGGAACACTATGTGACCGAAACCTCCAAACATGAACAACGTTGTAATTGTATATCTCACGGTGGTATAATAAAATGTTTAATTAAAAAAAAAAAAAGAATAACCTCTGAGCATCGCTGGGTGTGACCCAAGAAAAAAAAGGCATTTGACAAGCTAGTGCCCCAGCTCATGATAAAAACTCCACAAAATGGGAGTTGAAGGAACTTTCCTCAACATAGTGAAATGCATCTACCACAAGCCCACAGCGAGCATTATCCTCAATGAGGAAAAACTGAAAGTCTTCCCCTTAAGATCAGGGACAAGACAGGGTTGTGGGGCTGGAGGAAGCCCAGCGGGTAGGGCGTTTGCCTTTCACGCGGCCGGCCTGTGCCGGCACGGGTTCGATCCCCGGCATCCCATATGGTCCCCCGAGCACCGCCAGGAGTGATTCCTGAGTGCAGAGCCAGGAGAAACCCCTGAGCATTGCCGGTGTGACCCAAAAAAAAAAAAAAAAAAAAAAAGACCGGGTTGCCCACTCTCACAACTTCTATTCAGTATAGTACTGGAAGTATTTGCCATAACATTTAGGGAAGAAAAAGGTACTAAGTGTATCCAGACAGGAAAGGAAGAAGTCAATCTATCACTATCTGCAGATAGCATGATACTGTACTTAGAGAACCCTAAATTCTCTACCAAAAATGTTATAGAAACAATGGATCTGGAGAGTAGAGTGACAGGTTACAAAATCAACACTCAAAAAGTCCATGATTTTCCTATATGCAAATAACGAAAGAAAAGAAAGTGATTTTTTTTAAAATCTCATTCACAACTGTACCTTAGAAAATCAAGTACCTTGGAATCAGTTTAACTAAGGAACTAAAGGATCTGTACAAACAAAATCAGTTTAACTAAGGAAGTAAAGGATCTGTACAAACAAAACTACAAAATCTACTTCAAGAAATAAAAAGAGGACAGAGCAGTAGTCCAATGGGTAGGGCATTTGCCTTGCATGTGGCCAACCCAGGTTCAATATCTGACATCCCACATGGTCCCCTAAGCACTACCAGGAGTAATTCCTGAGTACAGAGCCATGAGTACCCTGAGCATACCCAGGTTTGACCCACCCCTCCAAAATAAAAAAAGAAAGAAAAGAGGACATGAGGAAATTGAGACACAACCCCTGCTCATAAATTGGAAGAATTAACATGGTCAAAATAACAATACTAAAAAAAAATTTAAAAAAAAAATTTTTTTTTTTTTTTGCTTTTTGGTCACACCCGGCAACGCTCAGGGGTTTCTCCTGGCTCTGCACTCAGGAATCACTCCTGGCGGTGCTCGGGGACCATATGGGACGCCGGGGATCGAACCCGGGCTGGCATGGGCCGGCGCGGCAAGGCAAACGCCCTACCCGCTGGGCTATCGCTCCGGCCCCAAAAAAAAATTTTTAAAGAAAGGCAATCCTCCCCAAAGCATTATACAGATTCAGTATGGTCCCTATAGGATACCCATGAATTTTTTTCAAAGAAATTGATCAAAGACTCCTAAAATTCATATGGAACGATAAACTCCCATGGACAACTAAAGCAATTCTTGGGATAAAAAGGAAGATGGGAGGCATAACCTTCCCCAATTTCAAACTGTACTACAAAGCGGTAGTAATGAAAACAGCATGTAATTGGAATAAAGACAGACCCACAGACCAATGGAATAGAACTGAGTATCTTGACACACACCCTCAAATATATGCTCACTTAATTTGTGATACGGGAGGAATATGAAGTGAAGTGAGGAAGCCTCTTTAACAAGTGGTGCTAGGAAAACGGGGCAGCTACACACAAAAAAGTATGAACACAGACCTCTAACCCCACACACAAGCATCAGATCAAAATGGATTAAAGACCTCAACATCAGACCTGAGTCCATAAGTATATAGAAGAAAATGTAGGCAAAACCCTCCATGATATTGAAGCTAAAGGCATCTTCAAAGATGAAACACCACTAAGTGGAACAAAAATAAACAAATGGGACTACATGAAACTCAGAAGCTTGTTCACCTCCAAAGAAATGGTGACCAAGATACAATGACAGCCCACAGATTGGGAAAAATATATATATACAATACCCATCTAATAAGGGATTAATATCCAAGATACATAAGGCACTGGTAGAACTTTACAAGAATAAAACAGCCAGTCTCGGCCCCTGGCCGGGTTCAGCACAGCTCCTAGGGTCAGCAGACGCGCTGGGGAGGTGACTGCTCCAGCTGGACTTGGAGCAGGAACTAGGGCTCCTCCCCATCCCTTCCACCTCATGTCCCAGCAGGCATGGCTACGAGCCTGCAGCCATCGCAACCAGCATAGCCAGACAAGATGCAGACCACACCCACAGCTGTGCCAGCTTGCGCCCACGTGACAGACTTAAGTAATAATGAAGTTTAGAACCAGGTCCTTCCCAGGACCTTGCACATATATACACTGTAATGATCATTGTCATTCTAACAAACTGGGAAGGCTGATGAGGAATGGGGAATTGTAATGTCAGACTAGAACTCACCATTGAATATACACATAGAGACTTACATCATAAACTGTAAATGTCTATAGGGCAAGCCACAATGTGTAAGAGAAGAGAGACAGAGAGATGGAGAAAGAGAGAAAGAAAAGGTGCCCGCTATAGGGGCAGGCTAGGAGAGGTGGGAGGGAGTGTGGGGACATTGGTGGTGGGAAATGGGCACTGGTGGAGTGATGAGTACCGAACACTGTATGACGGAGACCCAATCATGAACACCTTTGTAATTGTGTATCTCATGGTGGTATAATAAAAAAATTTTTTAAAAAAGAATGAAACAGCCAACTCCATCAAAAAATGGGGAGAAGAAATGAACAGAAACTTTCTCATAAAAAGAAATTCAAATGGCCAAAAGGCATATGAAAAAAAACTGTTCTTCATCACTTATCAGGGAGATACAATCAAAACAACAATGAGATATTATCTCACACCACAGAGACTGGCACATCCAAAAGAGTAAGAACAACCAGTGCTGGTGCAGAAGAGACTCTGCACCAGAAAGGGACTCTCATCCATTGTTGGCAGGAATACCAGCTGGTCCAGCCTTTTGGAAAACAATATGGTCATTCCTCCAAAAACTAGAAGTTGAGCTCCCATTTGACCCAGCAGTACCACTTCTGGGAATATGCCCGGGGGAAGGGGAAAGAATACAGCAGAAACATCATCTGCAATTATATGTTCATTCAGCACTATTCACAATAGCCAGAAACAATCTGAGAGCCCAAGAATAGATGGCTGCATAAAGAAACTATGGCACATCTACTCAATGGAATATTATGCAGCTGTTAGAAAAAAGTGAAGTCATGAAATCTGCCTATAAATGGATGGACATGGAGAGTATCATGCTTAGTGAAATAGTCAGAAGGGGGACCAGAGCAATAGTACAGCAGGTAGAGCATTTGTCTTACATACAGCCAACCCAGGTTCGATCCCCAGCATAGCATATAGTCCCTGAGTGCAGTAATTCCTGAGTGCAGAGCCAGGAATAGCCCTTGAGCATGGCCAGGTATGACCCAAAAAATAGCAAAACAATGAGTAAGAAGGAAAAGGACAGAAATATAATGACTGCATTCATTTTTGGGATATAGTATGAGACTAATATCCAAGGCGAGGGAACGGGCCAGGAGGACTTGTCAGTGGTTGGACTCTACCATAAGTGGGGGAGGGGGAGGGAAGAGGGTAGGTAAGATAGAAAAGAGGCCAGTTTGACAATAACACTAGATTAGAACTGATTATTGGAAGTACCTAAAGGGATATACATGTTGGTGTTGCAAACCAATGTGCAAAAGGAAAGAGAGCGAGAAGCAGGTTGGAGGGAACTGGGGACATTGGTGTTGAGAAATGTGCACTGGTGGAGGGTGTTGGAACACTGACTAAAATCCAATCATGAACAGCTTTGTAGTAGCAAAAAAAAAAAAAAAAATTCCATAGTAGGGGTAGAGTGGCAGGGATGTGGTAAGGGTGAGAGGTGGGAATACGGGACACTGGTGGTGGGATTGGTGTTGAAATATTATATGCCTAAATCTCAACTAGCAACATTTGTAAATCATAGTACTTTCATTAATTTAAAAAAATAATTAAAAAAATAATTAATTAAAAAAATTTTTTTTTGCTTTTTGGGTCACCCGGCGATACTCAGGGGTTTCTCCTGACTCTGTACTCAGGAATTACTCCTGGTGGTGCTCGGGGACCATATGGGATGCCGGGATCGAACCCGGGCCTGCATGGGCCGGCCGCGTGCAAGGCAAACTCCCTACCCACTGGGCTATCGCTCCAGCCCCCAAAAAAATTTTTTTAACTTCTAAGACAGGAAAGTCCAAGACATGATGCATTGGCCAGTGAGTTCTACTAAGCCATTAAAGAATTAATACCAGCCTTCACTAATTTTTTGGGCCAGCATGACCCTCATACCGAAATCAGACAAGGACATGTCTTATAGTCATGAAAATTATAAGTCAGTATCCCTGATGAGCAAACATAGCACAGTCCTGAAAATACCAGCAAACTGAACTCAACAGTACATAAATATCTTTTTAAAAGATATGGGGCCGGAGCAATAGCCCAGCGGGTAGGGCGTTTGCCTTGCACACGGCCGGCCCATGCCTGCCCGGTTCGATCCCCATCATCCCATATGGTCCCCCCGAGCACCACCAGGGAGTAATTCCTGAGTGCAGATCCAGGAGAAACCCCTGAGCATTGCCGGGTGTGACCCAAAAAGAAAAAAAAAAAAAACCAAAGATATGCACCATGATTGCGTGAACTTGGCCACAGCACGCGAGGTATGCAAATCATTCCTCCCGTATGACCCATCAACACGGGTCTTGGACTCAATCCCTGGCACCACAAAATAGAAACAAAAACTAACCTCCCCCCACCATATGGTCCCCAGAGCCAGGCCAGGAGGGGCCCCTGAGCACAGAGCCAGGAGTAACCCAGAGCACTGCCTGGTGTAGCCCAACCCCCTTCCTCCTCAAAAAAAAAATCAATAGTCAGAAGGTGAAAATAGTTGGTTCTAAGAAAGGGGAAATAGTGGGTAAAAGGAGTCATGCCATTTGTAGAACCATGTCTAAGTTAGAGCACACACATTTGTAACTATCAGTTAACTAGGGAGATGCTATGATAAATCTGAGTTCACAAAGAACCCTACACGGGTCCTCTCTCTCTCTCTCTCCCTCCCTCTCTCTCTCTCTCCCTCTCTCCCGCACCTTTTAAATTTCTTTCAATAAAAACTATTTTTGAATCTCAAAAAGGGGGAAGAATCTGTGACTGTGTCCTTATCTTCCAGCATTGAATACTGGTTCCGCTGCATGGATGTGGACGGAGACGGTGTCCTCTCCATGTACGAGCTGGAGTACTTCTACGAGGAGCAGTGTGAGCGGATGGAAGCCATGGGCATCGAGCCCTTGCCCTTCCACGACCTGCTGTGCCAGATGCTTGATCTGGTGAAGCCAGCCAGCGACGGTGAGACTAAGGGGCCTTGGCCCTGTCCACGGGGGGTGACAGAATGGAGACTGATTTCTGCATTGTCCAAAGGAGTTTTACCCTTTCAGAGTCTTGCATACAAAACAGGTTTTCCAAAACCAGAATTGTTGAGGACTTTCCTTTACTATTAGTATAGACTCAGAAATCTATGGGAAATCCTGTTTAAGAGATAGGACTCTTGAGGTTGGAGACAGAGAACAGGAGTTAAGGCACTTCTCTTGCAGGCTGCAGACTCTAGTTCACATTGGGCCACAACCCCTGAGGACCACCAGGGTTCACTCCTGAGCTCAGAGCCAGAAGTAGCCCCTGAATACTGCCAGATGTGACCCAAAATGGGATTTTCATACATAAAGGAAAAGCAGATTTAGGATTATCAGGGCCTGAGATGAGTGAGGGTAGGAGGTAACGCTGTGAGGGGGGATGGGGAAGGATTGCTTGATGTCTAGTTTCGCTTTTCAGATGAAAATATTAGGAACTCTGTAAAGGTTGCATAACACTGTGTACAGAGTAAAAGCCACTTAAAAGTGAGTCACTGTCACTGTCACTGTCTTCCCGTTCATCATCGATTTGCTCGAGCGGCACCAATAACATCTCCATATGTCCTGTCTCATGCAAGTAGAGCCCAAGGACACCTGCTTGCTCCAGGAACATAAAGAGCCTCAAACCATTTCATCAGGTCATGGGAATGAGGTCTATAATTGTTACTGGTATTTGGCATATCAAATACAACACAGGTAGCTTGCCAGGCTCTGCCATGCGGGTAGCATACTCTTGTAGTCATCTCTAAATCCAGCATTTATTGATGAACCATGTGGATGTGGAAAATGGAGGCCCTCATGGAGTGGGGGTCATCTGGCTTGTTGCGAGGCTCTGCTGGGGTGGTGGGCCAGGGCTAGAACCCGCCATCCCTCCCGGACACCTCGTGAGCGGCTGGGCACAGGGAGAGCTAGTAGCAGCTCTGCCCCATGTCTGTGAGTCTCTGGATCAGCATACCTGGGCCGGATTTAAAAAAGACTGCTGCAGGGTGGAACTCAATGAGCCGGGCTGTGATAGGCTGGTCTGCTGGGTGGAGTTCTGGCGAGGGGGAAGTCCGGATGTGGAAAATGGAGGCCCTCATGGAGAGGGGGGTCGTCTGGCTTGTTGCAAGTAATACACTAAAATCTAGTGAGGCTACCTAAGGTCAGAGGGATAGTACAGTGGACAGTGTTGGCCTTGCACTTGGCCAGCCCAGGTTTTGGATCCTCGGCAGTCTCTGTGGTCTCTCCAAGCCCTGCCAGGAGTGATCCCTAAGCAGAGAGCCAGGAGTGAGCCCTGAGCACCACCAGGTGTGGCCCCCCAAACCAAAAAACATAACTTACCAAAATAGAACTAGGAGGAAGCTTACCTTATTTCATTTTTTTATGTAGGCAAAATAACTCTACGAGATCTGAAGAGATGCAGAATGGCTCACATCTTTTACGACACTTTCTTCAATTTGGAGAAATACTTAGACCATGAACAGAGAGACCCTTTGCAGTCCAGAAGGTACTTATATGATTTTAACTTCTGTTTAAGCGCTGCAGTATTAAGAGCTGAGTGCTACAGATAATCTGTATTCAAAGAGGTATGTTTAAAACATGTCATTGAAGGCCAGAGCGATAGCTCAGCAGTCTGAGACCACACGTTGTGAGCAGGAGACCAGGGTCTATCCCTAGCACCGCATGGTCCCCTGAGCACTATCAGAGCGGCCCCAAGCACAGAACCCCTGAGCATCACCGGATGTGGTCCAAAAACAAACATGTTACTGAATAACAAAAAAGGAAAATTACAAACCTTCTCTCTCCATACCTACTCTTCATGTCTGGGTTACCTATACCTGCCTGCTGGTCAATTAATTGGCCTGTGTACATACATATACATTAGGGACTAGATACAAAAAATGTTTTGAAGAAAATTGTTCTAATTTTAGAAAATACATCAATGAGTATATCTGTATTAGAAAGTTGGGCCTCGAGCGATAGTCCAGTGGGTAGGGCATTTGCCTTGCATGCGGCCGGCCCGTGCCGGCCCAGGTTCGATCCCCGGCATCCCATATGGTTCCCCGAGCACCGTCAGGAGTAATTCCTGAGTGAAGAGCCAAGAGAAACCCCCTGAGCATTGCCGGATGTGACCCAAAAAAGCAGAAAAAAAAAAAAGAAGAAGAAAAGAAAGTTGGGCTGAATTTAATGGTACTATCTATTCCTTTCCAGGTAGCATAGTAAAAAGCTTTCCCCATAATAAATAGTTCTCCATGATAGGCAACCTTCGATAGTATAATATTTTCTCAAGTGTCAATAACCCGTTTCGCCCCAAAACCTCTAATCATTCACTTTACCGGATAAAACTGCAGCTCGGGTTCGTGCGAGAGCGCCAGCTATCCTGAGGGAAACTTCGGAGGGAACCAGCTACTAGATGGTTCGATTAGTCTTTCGCCCCTATACCCACGTCAGACGACCGATTTGCACGTCAGGACCGCTACGGACCTCCACCAGAGTTCCCTCCGCCTTCACCCTGACCAGGCATAGTTCAACATCTTTCGGGTCCTAAAGCATTTACTTCAGTAAATGCTCGAGATGAGAGCCTTCTATTGAGAGTATACCACCTACAAGGCAGAGCCTGGCAAGCTACCCGTGTTTGATATGCCAAAAACTAGTAACAATTATGGACCTCATTCCCATGCCTGAAAGAATAGTTTGAGGCTTTTCCTGTTCCTGGAGCAAGCAGATGCCCCTGGGGTACACTCGCTTGTAAAAAACGTATGGAGGTTACTGGTTCCTGCTCGAGCAAATTGATGAACGGAAGACAAGTGACAAGTGATAATAACTTCTGTGCATGCCTGTTTGCAGTCAGTCTACACTTGAAAAGAGAAAAGTACATTTTACCATATACAAAAACCTACAGACCAGGGTCAGAGCAATAATACAGTGGGCAGGACACTTGCCTTGCACGGCCAACCCAGTTCTTTTAATTTTTACTTTAAATATTTCACCTTTACACTAGAGAGATGAGTCAGCGCATCTGCCTTGCGTGCACAGAAGATTGAGTTTGCTCCCCAGCACTGCTATGCCCAGGCCACGTCCGCTGAGCCAGCCTGAGTGTCAGCAGGAGTGGCCCGGCCTCCTGCATCGCTGATCTGATCTGAGTGTCAGCAGGAGGGGTCTGGCCCTCCTAGTATTGTTTGGAAGCCCCCACCAACTTCCCACATCCTCCCACAAATTTAAAACTATTTTTTCACTTTTTACTTTATTAAAAAAGGTAATTATTTGATAAAGCTCTGTTCTGATCCGCAAAGAACATTACTAATCAGAAAGTGCTCCTTAAACCGAGACGAGTTGGAGACACTGGAATAAAGAGAATGTGGAAGAAGAAGGGCAAAGGTGGCCGTGAAGCCTGATGTTCCGTGAGAGGAGACTAAAGACCCCTGGTCACACGCAAAGAAAATAGGTCTAGAATCTAACTGCGGGAGGTGTAGAAAATTCGGGAAGGTTACTTTTACTTTGACTTTTGTACCCTTCTAAAGTGTCAGGATGAAACATTTCCAGACAGGACAATAGTGTTTGTGCTGACTCCACTTGTTTGTGTTTATCTTGTGATTCTTTCCCACCAGGATGTGGAGAACGACGGGCCCGAGCCCTCTGACTGGGACAGGTTCGCCTCCGAGGAGTACGAGACGCTCGTCGCAGAAGAGTGTGCACAAAGCGCAGCTCCAGGAAGGGTGAGTGATGTCCTGGGCAGTGCCCACCAGAGTGACAGAACGTGAACCACCTGCAGAAGTTAGGCCGGGTTGGGTGGGAGGTAGCAGAGCACTAGCTTTGCATGTGGTTCAGTTCAGAGGCCCTAGTTCAGTTCCTGAGATCACATGGTCCCCCAGTTACCACTAGAAGTGACCCCAATTAATAAGCCAGAGGTAGCTCCCAAGTACTTGCCAAGTGTGAACCAGAAAAAAATATATATTTAATTAGTAAAGTGCGGAACTTAGGGAGCTGATTTGAAGGCTAGGGCATACACTCTGCATGTGGGGGGGCCTGGCTTGATTCCCTGGCTCCACGTGGCCTGAGCACCCAGCTAGGAATCTGACACCCAGCACCACTGCGCGTGACTCAAAAGGAAGAAAACATAGGCTAGTAATACTCTGGTTTTCCACCACTTTCAATTGAGTACTTTCCTCAGTAGTCTTGTTCCCTTGTTCACTAATTTCCTGAATTCTTCTCCTGCCATATTTAGTGAAAGAATTGGACCTGGGCTAGAGCCCAGGGGTCTCTAATATAATATAATCACTGATGTGGGTCACACCCTCTACATCCCATCCTGTCGGTGGGGGCTTTGTATCAAGGGTCATTTGGATATCCATAGCATCATTGGGGGGGGTTGTTTATATAGGCAGAGAAGCTGCGGGCAGTAACATACTGCCTGTAGCGCCATAACAGAATCAGGCCATATGATTCTCTGGCCACAGCCCATTATTTATCTGAAATGAAAAATAAAAGTGGTGAGTGTGGGATCTCGGAGCAAGAAAGCTTAGCCACTGAAATATCCACATACCAGCAGCCTGACATTTTCATTCTCCTTGAAAACACACAACCCCTCCTAAGAAGCCAATGCAAAGAGAGGCTGTAGTCTCTTCTCAAGGCTATAAAATGATTCCAGCAAAAAAAAGGACTCAGCAGATAGAAGAACCTTTATCCTTGGAGACTCATCACAATAAGAACAGGACAGCAGGGACCGGAGCGATAGTCTAGAGGGAAGGGCGTTTGCCTTGCACGCGGGCTGACCCAGGTTCGATCCCCGGCATCCCATATGGTCCCCTGAGTACCGCCAGGAGTAATTCCTAAGTGCAGAGCCAGGTGTAACCCCTGAGCATCACCAGGTATGACTCAGAAAGACAAAAGGGAAAACAAAACAAAACAAGAACAGGACATCAGTATATCTATTGTATTTAGGGAACGCGACACTGATGTACCCCTGAGCAAGAATACCCAAAGAGTCGGAAATGAAAAAAAAAATTTTTTTCAATGAAAAACACAACTTCGTAGACCAAATAGCAGCAGGGACACAGCTACAGTTTTTGATTATTAACTATGATATGAGGGTAAGAAATCGTCACAGACAAGGCAGAGGAAAAAATAACGAATTAATTCCCAGAAGTTTAGCTGTTTATTGAAACAAAGGTATCCTTTGGAACAAGGATCGGAAATATTTTTCAGGCCAGGTAACACTTTAGGCTCTGCAGGTTTCCCCTGCTGTATTATGGAAGCAGATTTACATGAGGCAGGTAAACAAATACAGCATGTGCCAGTGAGATTTTAATGACAGACACACAGGCATTAAATGTATATCATTTTCACATTATGAAACAGACTTTTAACTTTTTTTCAAGTTTTAAAAGGTTAAACTTTTCTTTATAAAAATCTTTCTGAAGTCATGAGTTGTACCAAAGTAGGTATGGCAAGATATACTCGATCCACAAACTTCAATTTCCCATTCCCTATGCTAGAGTAAAATTGCAAAAGTAAAAGATAGAAAAGAACTGAAGATCTAGAAAGAGAAAACTGATTACCTACAGTGTTAACACAAAAGACCTTGAGCATTATCACTGAAATACTGCCCAAAAAATCCCTTGAACTTCAGATTCCTTACAGTATATAAGAGAAAAAATTAAAGGCTATTCTTCAACAAGGTAAATCCATCCTAAAGGAATTGGAAAATACAATAAACCATCATGAGTAACAAAAATTAATAAAATTTATTCTTAAACTGTCTAAGAATTGATTACAGAGACTTAAACACTAGACAGTAAATGGTCATAGGAACATGCTGTGCTTTTTGTTATCTTTATTAAAAAAGGAAACTAGATGATACATTTATATGTCTCTAATAATGGCTAGAGTTAAAGCACATGTTAAAAATTTCATGTCACAGACTCTGAGCACCACTAACTTTTTTTTCAAGTCAGACACTAGAAAAATATAAATAAAATACAAAACTTTCACATCCTTTTTAGTATATGTGCTGCCGAGCGAGCACTCACATCCTTTTAAAAAAGGTATTAGATTAACTGGAGAACAACTGAGTAAAGAAAATCGTGCAACCCAGTGTGCTAATCAGCATCCTTCATTAGTGCACTCAAAACAGTGAAGGGGGAAAAAGCGTAAGCAAAAAGGAAATGAATTGTTGGCTTATAGAGCCAAAAAGTCTGGGTATATAACTGACTGCAGAAATAGAATTTCTTTCATATTTAGGCATGCTTTTCTCACTCTTGGGCAAGCTTTGTATTAAGTAATCACCAAATAGTTTAAAGTTCAAGTAAAAGAATAAAACTCAAATTTCAAGTAGAAGCCCAGGACTTGGTTCTAATTGGATTTGTTTGCATCTAACCCATGAACCAACTCTTGATAGAGTTAGCCATCCAAAGTAATGTTTTCTCAGCGAAACTGGGGGACCTGAAAAATATGGCCTTGGGAAGGTTAACACCTTGTCCACTGAAAAAGATGAGAAAAATTGCTCTCCCAGGTATTGCCAGACGTAGCTGTAGAGGCTCTATGGCCCTAGTGGCCCAAGGCCACTCAGTGTAGCTGGGACAGTCCCCAATATTGCAGGACCCAAGCAACACTGCATCTTCAGGCCCTAGAATTCAAGCATCCAATCTGTTTGCCCAAGAACTGCCAAGAAACATTGTATGCCAGAAATTTGATCATGAATAACTTTAAGAAAAAGAAATGTCAAGAGCGTGGGTTGGAGATACAGTCCAGTGGGTACTATAGGCATTTGCCTTGCATGTGGCTGACCTGAGTTCCATTCCTAGCACCTAGCATCCCATATGGTCCCCAAGTACTGCCAGGGCGTAATTCCTGAGTGCAGAACCAAAAAGTAAACCCTGAGCATCTCCAGGTGTGGCCCAAAAGCAAACAAAACTGACTCAAAATTATAACAGACTATATAGTCTGTTCTGATTATATTATATATATAATACTGATATATATATATCTGATATAATACTGATATATATACATATATATTCAGTAAAAATGCTGAATTAGTTATTAAATCACTTTGGTTTCACCGGTAATTCAAAGAACTCTGTCCAAAAATAAACTGGAGTGGGGTTGGGGATGGTCACACTGCAGGTTCGGGTCCTGTTCCTGGCTCTGTGCTTAGAGAGTACTGTTGATAGTGCTGGGGACTCTATGCAATGCCAGGGATCAGGGGCACACCTTAACCCTACTCTCTATCAGAGGTTTAAGAACAAAATACCAAACTTAAAACTCATGCATGATTAGAATTCCTAGTATTGGGCCTGGAGCAATAGCACAGCAGGGAGGGTGTTTGCCTTGCATGCGGCTAACCCGGTTCGATCCCCAGCATCCCATATGGTCCCCCAAGCACCATCAGGAGTAATTCCTGAGTGCAGAGTCAGGAGTAACCCCTGAGCATCGCCGGGTATGACCCAAAAAAGAAAAAAAAGAAAGAAAAAATAAATTCCTAGTATCATTGGAATGTCAGTTTTCCCCCCAAATTAATACCTTTAACCTATTTATCAAAAAGCAAGACTTTTGTTTTAGAAATTGACACACCAATACTAAATATAAAAATTCAAAGTATCTAGAGAAACCAAAAATTTTGTAAAAAGTAAAAAAGATGAAGAATCTAAAGTGCCTAATTTCAAAATGTATTACAAAATGTCCAGTCAGGGCCAGAGAGATGTCAGGGGCCAAGGCAGTTGCCTTGCAAGAGGCCAGCCCTGCTTCAGTTGTGGCCACCACATGCTGTCCCTCTGAGCACCTCCAGGGGTGGTCCCTGGGCACAGGTCCAGGAACACTGAATGTAGCCCCAATACAAAAAAAAAAAAAGTGGTTCATCATTAAGACACTAACAATTAGTATGGTACATCAATGAAAGGCCCTAGTTAATAGACCGTCAAGAATATGGCTAGTTGGGCCGGAGCGATAGCCCAGCCGGTAGGGCGTTTGCCTTGCATGCAGCGGGCCCATGCCGGCCTGGGTTCAATCCCGGCATCCCATATGGTCCCCCAAGCACCGCCAGGAGTTATTCCTGAGTGCAGAGCCAGGAGAAACCCCTGAGCATTGCTGGGTGTGACCCAAAAAGAAAAAAGAATATGGCTAGTTAATTTTCAATCAAAAGAGAAAAGGTAGGGGCCTGAGCAATAGCAGAGGGTAGGGCTATTGCCTTGCACGCGGCTGACCCGATTTGATCCCGGGCATCCCATATGGTCCCCTGAGCATCGCCAAGAGTAATTCCTGAGTGCCCCTGAGCATCAAGGGTGTGACTCAAAAAAGCAAGAGAGAGAAAGGGTAATCTTTTCAAAATATGAAACTGAAATAATTGAATATACAAAAATTTTTAAGAAGCTCCAATTCATACTTCACCCCATATACTAGAATAATTAACCCAAATGGATAACAGACTTCAGTGTAAGGGTAAAACTTTAAAGCTTCTAGAATAGAAGAAAAGGGAAAATCTTGGTGACCTTGATCATAAGCAGTCAAAATGCTGATCATTTGAGCTTCTTCAAAATTCAAAGTTTTTCTTTTTTAAAATATAACACTCAGAAAGAAAAAAAAAAAGACTGGAGCATTTTATTTCCAAAACATTCTTACAAAGAACTCTTACATTTCAAAAATTAAAAGTTACTAAGGACAGAAGATTCTAATGTTCCTGTAACTAAATGATTACACTAATGTAATCATTAGTGACTAAATGTAACTAAATGTAACTAAATGATTCGGATAGAATTGGTCTAGTCAGTGTTACTGGCCATAGTCAGTTGAATGGGAGACTGCCACAAAATGCTCGGTAACAGAACGATTAAATAAATCGTGTGTCTGTCATTATGCAGTTTATTTTCAGCTTTGCTTTGTTGTGGCGATGCCCTGGCAGGCACAGACACTTGGTGGCAGTGTGCTCAAGGTCATGGCCATGGTGCTCACGAGGGGCACTCAGCTCAGTGCTCATGGCCGTGGTGCTCACGAGGGGCACTCAGCTCAGTGCTCGCTGTCGTGCCATGGTGCTCACGAGGGCACTCAGCTCAGTGCTCGTGGCCGTGGTGCTCACGAGGGCACTCAGCTCAGTGCTCGCACTGTTGTGCTGCTCGGGCTGCACCCACTGATATAAGCACTCCCTGAAGATCCAACTTACAGCCTCACACCCCACGGGAGGTGAACTGCCACTGAGCTGTCCCTCAAACCCTCTGCAGACGGTTAAATTGGGGAAGAGTATTAACAGTGTTAACTCTGGGCTGTAGAATTACAGATAATTTTTATATATTATCCAATAATTTATAAAGTTCATACCTAGCACATTAATAAATGCCACTTTACTGCTTACATAGGTATATTTATTCACTGAAGTGTTGAAAATAAACTGAAATCTTCACCTAAAATCCACCACGAGACAGTGTACCTTGTCATTTTGGATATACAGTTCTAGATGTTTCCAGTACAAATATATCATTTGTTTTACAGAAATGAACCTGATATTACATACTGTTTTGTACCCTAATTTAAAGGGAAAGAGAGCTATCTGAATCCTGAGACCTCCTAGTCTAAAAAAGAAGAGAAACTGGTGGCAGCTTCACTTGCCGTGGTGCCGGCTAAGCAGTATGCAGGGAGGGAGGCGGGAGGCGAAGGGCTGCGACAGAAGGAAGAGAGAATGCAGAGACCAGCTCTAGTGAAATGAGGCCATAGTGTCTGAGAGCCTGCTGCCCAGCACCTTGCTCTCTCCTCATTTTGTGAGAAGATAATCGCCACAGCACATGCGGGTGAGGGAGGTCTAAGGGGAGAAGGCCCATGACAGCCACTGTTCGTAGACTAAGCACTAAAAGATCAACAAAGGAAAGGTCCCTTTGCAGGATTCAGTAGCTGAATGACATGGTCAAGACAAAGCCAAACCTAAAGTCCCAATGCTATAAAAGTTAGGCCTCACTCAAGAGGAATTACAAAGTAGAATGAATCTAAACACCAAATAGAAATGACCAGACTCAGACATGAGAAAGGAAGGGAGAAGAGAATGGTACCATGGAAAGAGCAGAGGCTCGGGAGCCAGAGGGATCCGGTTCTACCTAACACTTACCAGCTGGACAGTGTTATCTGACTCCTGAGGCTCAGTTTCAGAAGATATGTGTAACTGCCTTCCAGAGCGTGTGAGAATCTAATATATAGAAACACCTGGCACACCATGGATACCTGATAAGTGGCAGCTCTTCTATTACTGCTTCCTGTACAGAGAAGATCAATGTAACATCATGGTTAAGAGCACAGAATTTAGAGTTAGACAAACCTAAACTCAATCCTTGCTCTGACACTCACCAAACATACAAGCCTCAGTATCCCTGTGCAATCAAGATATCACCTGCTACACCAACCACCTTTAAGGCTATAAAACGATGTAAGATCTTTATATTATGCCCATGGGCATAATATAAAGATCAATACACAGTGCTAGTGGTTAGTGCCATTTCAATACTGGTCACATCATATAACCTATCTGAACGAGAATTCAGTCTCTAAAGCATTACCTTTCCTTGGGGCCGGATAATACAGCAGGTAAGGAAGGGGCTTACTTTACGTTGCACGCCAGCCAACCAAGGTTTGATTCCCAGCACCCCATATGGTTCCCTGAGCACTGCCAGGAGTAACCTGAACATCACAGGGTGTGGCCCCCAAAAACACTAGAGCATTACCATTTCAGCGCTTACCTTATTCTCTTCATTTGTGCACATCCCTTAGAACACAGTAAGTACTTGTTGCATGAACTGTGGGGTTTTGCTGAGTGCTGGAGATAGTCTAACACAATCTAGCTTATAAATGGCAGACGACTTGGGCTATGGGTCGTGTCTTCCCACTAGAGTGTGGGCTTCTAGAGCAAAGAACCTTCTTCGATTATCTTGCAACCCCAGCACCTGAGAGCTGTGGGGGAGGTGGCTCCTCAGCATGCGCCCACTGAAGGACACAGGCAGAATATCCCAGCAGCTCCCTGCACTGTGAGAGTAACTGCAGCAAGCCTGACAGCTTCACTCCTCAGGGTCAGAACTAGCCAGCGATCATTCAAAGGGCAGGAGGACAAGCTTGGCCTGCAGGAGCCCGGTTCAACCCCCCCAGCACCACATCATGGAGGATACAAACATTGTGAATTATTGCATGAACAGAAAATGTGATTATAGTATACAACAGCATTTGTATAATAAATTCAACTAAAGCAATAGTGGTCTGTGGTCAGAGAAAACCCAGAAAAATCTGGGTCCCGGTTTTATCAGTCAGTTCAAATAAATCTGTCACCCATGATAGTATATGTATAATTCTACATATAACATTCATAAGTTTTCTGCAACCAAGATAGAAACTCACAGAAATTTTACAAAATGGGCTAAAGTATGTAAGAATATTCGACATTGCCGTCTTCAGACACTGAAATCCTGGCCAGAGAGCTAGCTCGGTGCTTGCCTTCAATCCCAGGCACTGCAGGCTTCCCCAAAGACCACCAAGAATAGAGCCACACCAGACGTGGCAAAAGAAGAAAAGAAAATAAGACCCACAGTTAGTTTGAAACAAGCTCTCTGACAATTTGTTTCAGATTTTAAAAAAAAATCATTATACCACCATGTCATATCTTAAGGTATAAGTTTGTTACTTTTGGGGCCAGATTGTACAGGGCTTCCATGTGACCAGCTCTGACGCAATTACCAGCACCACGTAGTACCCCAACACCTGCCCAAACTCCTCCTCAAAAAAAAATAATGCTCATTACTTTAAAAAATACTTTCCAACAGAATATCCTGTATTTCACTAACATTAAATGAATTTTTTCTGAGTTTCTACCTGATCAATAGAGGGTTGCTGCAGAAACACTAGGGAACACAGAGAGATCCACATTACCCTTGGTTTGTAGCCCAGTCGCTTTTTTTTTTTTTTTTTTTTTGCTTTTTTGGGTCACACCTGGCGATGCTCAGGGGTTTCTCCTGGCTCTGCACTCAGGGAATCACTCCTGGCGGTGCTCAGGGGACCATATGGGATGCCGGAATCGAACCCAGGCCGACACAGGCCGGCCAGCGTGCAAGGCAAACGCCCCTACCGCTGGGCTATCGCCCGGCTCCCCAGTCGCTTCTTACACTTTGGTATATTTCTTTGTAACGAGCGTCACTGCTATAAAAAAAGCATGCCACTGGCTCTCGAGTATTTCCTCAACCCATTTCCCTCTAACAGAACATTGTCAGCTTCAAAGAGCTGTTTTCTAAATGTTTATAAAGACATATTTTTCTTCATATCACATATAATCTTACCTAAAATATTCCTTTGAGGGAGGTCTGCTTCTTCCTAGGCACTTAGCCACTGAAGGCGCCCACAGGCCAAGAAAGCCAGCCCCACCTGAGTCATCTTCAGGAATGCAGCTAGAGCGAGCCTATAGTACTCAGTGGTCCTACACCTTTCTGTAGGGAAGTGGGAGTATTTAGCAGAGAAGCAGGATAGAGGTGAAATAAATGTGCATATATTGAGACAGAGAAGGAAAGGCAATAATATCCCAAAGCAGGAGTTATAACCTTACAATTAATTTTGTATAATTTTATACTGTGAAATTATTATAATTTCATAATGTGGAACTGACGTGAATATTTTTATTTTTCATATATGTCCTGCCGAAAGGGAGCACTGAATATTTTTATTTTATTTTTTTGTTATTATTATTATTATTTTTTTTTTTTTTTTGCTTTTTGGGTCATACCCGCGATGCTCAGAGGTTACTCCTGGCTCTGCACTCAGGAATCACTCCTGGCGGTGCTCGGGGACTATATGGGATGCCGGGAATTGAACCTGGGTCAGCACAGACTGGATGCGTGCAAGGCAAACGCCCTACCTGCTGGACTATCACTCCGGCCCTTTTTTTTTTTTTTTTTTTTTTTTGCTTTTTGGGTCACACCTAGCGATGCTCAGAGTTACTCCTGGATCTGCACTCAGAAATTACTCCTGGCGGTTTCTCTGGGGACCATATGGGATGCCGGGATCGAACCCGGGCCGGCATGGTCCTGCCGCGTGCAAGGCAAATGCCCTACCCGCTGGGCTATCGCCTCCGACCCGTATTTTTATTTTTAAAGTTTCACTTTTTTCTGCATTCAGTGAAGCAACCCAGATTTTTTTTTTTGGGGGGGTCACACCTGGCAATGCTCAGGAGTTACTTCTGGCTCTGCACTCAGGAATTACTCCTGGAAGCACTCAGGAAACCATACAGGATGCTGGGGATAGAACCCAGGTTGGCCACGTGCAAGGCAAATGCTCTACTCACTGTGCTATCGCTCTGGCCTCAATAACCCAGATTTTAATTTCTCACTAGATATTTACTACCCAATGCCAGGCACTATGTTTGGGAACAAAAATTAAGTTATACCCCCCCCTTCAAGGTCATAATTAGAATATATTTAACCCATAGTTATATCTAAAATAAGAACAATTAATAGAGGAAAATTCCCAGGTAAGAAATATCTACCCCCAAATAAATATCTACATTCCAGAATGTTTCATTTGGGGCTGGAGCAATAGTACAGCATTTGCCTTGCACATGCTGTCCCAAGTTCGATCTCTGGCATCCCATTTGGTCCCCAAGCATTGCAAGGCGTAATTCCTGAGTGCAGAGCCAGAAGTAATCCCTGAGCATTGCCAGGTGTGCCCAAAAAAAAAAAAAAAAAAAGACTATTTCAGTTAATTCATTTTAGACAAAAAGATGTTTTCAAATTAAAAAGTTCAAAGTTTTAATTCACCCACAACTTTCTGAAGATTAGGAATTCCAAATTACCAAATGATAGGGGGAAGGGTTAGGTACAAAGGAGGCGTTGAAGGAGGACCAGAGGACCGAGAGGCCTCTCCCACCAATACTTGACAAACTGGGCTGGACAGGTCGGTGCTAGGGTCCAAGGATGCAGTGCCAGGGATCACCAGGAAACGCAGCCTGCTGGGGGCGGGACCTGCAGCACCACACAGCAGTTCTGGTAGGGGGCTGCAGGTGGCAGGATGGTCCCAGGGGTTGAAACTATCCCAGTGCATAAACGCATGCACCCTGGACCACCGAGCTCTCTTCCCAACCCCAGCAACCGCTACTTTCTTTTAAGCTTAAGTGCTTTAGATGTTCCCACTCAAACCCCGACTCAAATGGTCTATGCCCGTGACCTGTGAATAGCAAGAGCTCCCCGAACTTTACTCAAAACAATTCCTAGACAGTGTCCTGAAATCAATGTTTGCCTCCTGACTCATTAAAAAATATCCAGTTAACAGCATTTCCTAAAACATTCATTTGAGTCGTGAGGAACCCCAGTGATCTAGAGTAAAGTTAGAGGGGGGCTTTAGAAGGAAGAGGTGAACACATTACACTACCCAAGGAATTCCTGGAAAACAGAATAAAGTTGGTTGGGCGGGAGTGGAGGAAATGGACACTAGTGAAGGGATCAGTGTTGAAACACTATACCTGAAACCCAACTATGAGTGACTGTAATTTCATGGTGACTAAAATAAAACTTAAAAAGAAAAAAAAAGGAAAGAAAAAGAAAATAAATGAGTTAGGTTGAAATGGCACAGGTTAGGACATAAGCCTTTCATGCACACACAAGGGAAGAAATTCAATCTCATGAGCCTGAGCTCCTGAGTTTGTTCTTGCTGCCCCCAGCCCAGCAGAGCTGAGCCCAGCAGCACCAGTCCTGGGCCGGGCCACACCCAAAGCTGCCAGGCCTGCAGCACTGAGTATCATCACTGGGAGGGGCCCTAGGCTCTGAGCAAAGCGGAGAAAGTCCTCTCCCCACCCAAAAAAAATGGGCCAGAGATAGTCCAGTGGGTAGGGTGTGTGTGCATGCAGTTCACCCCAGTTTGATCCCCAGCGCCCCATCTGGCACACCCTTGCCCACTAGGAGTGGTCCCTGAGTAGCATCAGATGTGGCCAAAAAAAAAAAAAATACCTGCCATGTTCTTAGTGACTACAAGATCAACTCCACAGCCCATTTCACTACAGCATTAGTACATTCTTTTCATCCAACTAATACATTTTATCAGTAAAAGGGAATAAATGAATTTAAAAAGGACGATTTAGTTACCTGATAAAGATATAATTGATCATATAAAGTGGACACTAATTTTTTTTTTTTTTTTTTTTTGCTTTTTGGGTCACACCCGGCGATGCTCAGGGGTTACTCCTGGTTGCACTCAGGAATTACTCCTGGCGGTGCTCGGGGACCATATGGGATGCCGGGATGAAACCCGGGCGGCATGGGCTGGCCACATGCAAGGCAAACGCCCTACCCGCTGGGCTATCACTCCAGCCCCTAATTATATTGACCATTACTAATTATATTGACTTTTTTTTTTTTTGGGGGGGTCACACCCGCGATGCTCAGGGGTTTCTCCTGGCTCTTCACTCAGGAATAACTCCTGGCGGTGCTCGGGAACCATATGGGATGCCGGGGATCGAACCTGGGCCGGCATGGGCCAGCCGCGTGCAAGGCAAATGCCCTACCCGCTGGGCTATCCCTCCAGCCCCCTATATTGACATTTGATGAACCAATAATGGAGAGGATTTGCCTGAGTGAGGAAGAATTTCCTGAAGAGGTGAAAGGAACCTAAAGTTTAAGAAAACAGTTCTGCAAAAGGCCAGGCAGCAAAACTGTCCTCAGTGGAGGGGGGCGTGCTCTGGGAGGCAGAATGCGGTACATGTGTTGAGAGCCTCTAACGGCCAGTACAGTCAGTCCAGTCGGCAGTGAGCCACAGCAGGAAAGGTAGGAAAGATCAAGGAGACAGACCATGCTGGTCTAAAGCAGCTGCCTGAGCTAGGGTCTTTTCCCCCACCTCTGTCCCGCCTGGAGGCCCAGTGGACCCCACCCCCCCCCCCCCCATCCCCACAAACTGCTTCTGGGCTGTCAACCATGATCCAGACACACAGACACAGGGCAAAGCTGGCACTGGCTCGGCCGTGCATTATCTCAAACCAGTAAAAAACTACGTTCTAGAAATTCAAGCAAGAACAGAAATCAGCCAGATTCGCCCATAACACACCAGAAAAAAAAAAAAACTATCAGTACCATTGCCATATAGGGGCTGTAATGGTCAATATAATTAGTGCCCACTAAGGGAGCAGGCATGGGGATGGGGCGGAAATAGGATCTGGTGGTGGGATTGGTGTTGAAGGGATGAATCTAACTGTATTGTGAAAAACGCTGTACTTTGTAAATCAGTGTTTTAATTTAAAATGAAAAATAAACAAACTGCCACAGAGTCCAGCTAGATTAGCAAAGGTGCAAGGAGTGAAGCAAGGAGATAAAGCCATTATACTCTAAACAAAAGATGGCAATTAGGAACCCTTTAAATGACACTTTGCATTAAAAGCCCATCAAAGGGGAAGCGTGCTCAGTGGCAGTGGGTATGTGAAGATAAGGAAACCCTGTCAGGAAAATAGGTCATCGTAAAATTGCTAGAAAAAGTGGATAAACAAGCATGATACTCCGAACTAAGTGATAATGGAGAACAGTAGGCAAGACTGGACCCATGTGTGTTCTGAGGCTGAACCAATGTTCAGTGGTCTGATTTACAGGGAGGTTAAAAAAACCAGGAAAGAGAACTTGGGATAAACAGGCTTCTGGCTCTGACTAGGTAGATTCGGCGCATTCACTGTAACAGAACCAGGGACAGCGGAAGGCCGAGTTCCGTTTGCATAGACCGGGGCTGTCATACCGGAAGAGCCATGAAGTAGCTGAATGCAGAACATCCTCCAGCTTGGGGAACAAGTCGTGAAGGATGAACTGCTCAGGGAAAGAACTTAGTCCAGAACCCTGGAAAGCACTGATGGTAAAGAGCTGAAGTTGGAGCCAACTTAGGCGGGGTCATTCTGTTGGTAGGTGTTGCGGGGCGCGTGAGGGCGTTAGGCAGCTGCTTTGGACTCTACTGACTAGATGCCAGTAGGAGCCACCCAGTTCTGACAGGTAAGCCTCCAGACATTGGAGGATAGAACTGCAGAGTATACTACCGGGAGCGAGCAGAGGGAACTTGCTGTGGAATTTTACTTAAAAAATAAATAGGGGTTGGAACAGTAGCATAGCAGGGTGTCTGCCTTGCACACAGCCTATGTGGGTTTGATCTCCACATCCCATAGTCCCCCACACACAGCAGGAGAAATTCCTGAGCATCGCCGGATCTGACCAAAATAGATAATAAAATGTAAAGAGAACCATAAGCAGGCATTAATATGTAAGTGTGGGCTTTATATCTACACTTGCACATAAAAATGATCCTGAGGTTATGGAAGCCCAAAGTGAGTTGAGGAAGTTTTTTCAAGATAGAAGCTTCTCCAGTGAATTTCTGGAAAGCTCACACCTAGCATTCCCCATAATGCTCTCATTCCCACAGAAGTGCTCAGGGAAAGTCCGACACAGCATCCTCAATTTGGGGGTTAGGGAACCACCCCCAGTGGTGCTCAGTACCTACTGCAGGCTCCGTGTTCTGAAACTGCTCCTAGCAGTGCTCAGGACAAAACAAATGTGCTCAGCTCACTGGGCATGGTTTTTACATTACCTTGGACTTAACAGGGTATATAATGTATATTCTTTTCTTTCCTTTTTCTTTTTGGGTCACACCCGGCAATGCTCAGGGGTTACTCCTGGCTCTTTGCTCAGGAATTACTCCTGGCGGTGCTTGGGGGACCATATGGGATGCTGGGGTTCGAGCCCGAGTCAGGCGTGTGCAAGGCAAATGCCTTACCAGCTGTGCTATTGCTCCAGCCCTATAATGTATATTCTAACTAGCATTTCCAGGATGGCCTCGTCCAGGTACTAGCATGCCGTCATCAATCTTTGCTTAGCGTACAGGCTTACTTTTTCAGCTTTAATTCTGGCTAGAAATCAGTAATTCACTTCTGTTTTCTCTCAGCTCTTTTGAAGATTATGAATCAGAAGAAACTGCCTCTCTGTCTGAATTTGGAAACAAAAACAGTAAAATAACTTCAAGTGTTTCGAGAAATGTGGAAAGCTTCAGTCAGTGGATGAAGAATAGCTGGCCAGTGTCTACATGAAAATTTGTATTTTCAATTTTTTCTTGTGGAGATGATCTAGTTTGCATACCGCTTTTTAAGGCTTTGGTTTCTTCAAGTGTGCATGTGCACTAGAAACTTTCTCAATGACAGGCTTGGATACACTTTGAGACTTCATTCTGCCTCAACGTTCGAATTCAGTTACGTCCATCACCGACGGAGCCTTCTTCAGCCCCCGACGTCCCAGATCTCTTGGGAACACACCAAGCACCGTCTCTGCATGCAAGTGGCAGCTGCCTCTGCTGCCCCGCCCGAGGCCCCCCCAACGCTCCTATGGAGCTAAAAGAAAACTTGAGTCAAGAAATTCTGGAACTTCAAAAAGGGCCTCCGCGACAGACTTAGCCCTTGGTAATAAAAGCACTGCCAAAACATCTCAGAGACCTCCTTTAATTTTATGTGTACTGGAGTTCAGCGATCTTTAGTTTCACCATGACCTGCCAAACTGCTAGTCACTTTACAGCCTCAGGTACTGCAACCACTAGGCCTTCCAAATCCTTGCTGGCAAGCGCTGAATAATCCTTCCCATCCTGTGGATCCTACATAAACCTGAAGAAAATGTTTTAATAAAAACAAGTACATTGGGACTGGAGAGATAGTGTAATTGCTAAAGCGCTTGCCCTGCATGCAGCCAACCCAGGTTCAATCCCTGACACACTGTGTGGTCCCCCCACACCCACCAGGACTGATCCCTGAGCCAAGAGTACCCAGTATCACCAGGTGTGGTCCCAAAATCAAATTAAAATGTTCAACTTGACATTTTTAAAGTATAACTTCTGGTATTCACCTAATTTAGTTCATGCCCATTCACACATCCTACTGGCCTACTTGTTTAAATGAGAAAATTCTAACTAGACATTTATCAGTGTTAAACTAAGCCATTAGGGCGGAGCGATAGCACAGCAGGTAGGGAGTTTGCCTCGCGCGCGAACCAGGTTCAATCCCGGCATCCCATATGGTCCCCTGAGCACCACCAGGGGCAATGCCTGAGTGAAAAAGCCAGAAGTAACCCCTCAGTGTGCCGGGGTGTGACCCAAAAAGCAAAAATAAATAAATAAACTAAGCCAATAGTAGTAAACTAAACATTCTTACTTTACACCAAAGCTAAACTTAAACCAATATTCTACCACTTATATAACAAAAACTGTGCTGCTACCCCTAAATCCATTTCCTGTTTAGTGGTAGATCAGTTTCTTACAGAAGTTACCTTTTCAGGTCACAATGCAGTGAACACTGTAATACTCTTGAAACCCATCTTTTATCTTTTTCCCTTTGGGTTTGTTTTGACTTTTCGGATACTGCTGGCCATGCTCAGGGGACCATATGGGGTGACCAGGATCGAACCGGTTGGCCGCATGCAAGGCAAACACCCTCCCGGCAGTGCTACTGCTCCAGCCTTTTTTTTTTTCTTAAACCACAAGTCCTAAATGCCAGAATAGCCTCCCTTCCCATCCTCACTTGGTACCCTGGGAGATGTGAAGGTCAAACTGAAATAATTAAACTTCGGACAGAAATAATTAAATGTTGGACAGAGTGGAAAATGTTTAGGAAATGTACCATCAAGTGGTATAGTAAGATTAATAATTGTTAATTTCCTCCCAACTTCCTGTCACTTTACCTTCCATTTAACTTCACAGAAAGTGATGATTATTAAAATGAGAAAGAAGGGGCCGCGATAGCCCTGCAGGTAGGGCATTTGCCTTGCATGCGGCCAGCTCATGCCAGCCCAGGTTCGATCCCGGCATCCCATATAGTCCCCTGAGCACCACCAGGAGTAATTCCTGAGTGCAGAGCCAGGAGTAACCCCTGAGCATTGCCGGTGTGCCCCAAAAAGCAAATAAATAAATAAATTAAAATAAAATAAAATGAGAAAGAATTGAAAGTGATAACGTTTAAATTCTATAGCAGGTAGAGCGCTTGCTTTGCGCTCAGCCAATGCAGGTTCGATACCTGGCATCCCATATAGTCCCCTGAGCACCACCAGGAGTAATTCCCAAGTGCGGAGCCGAGCAACCCCTGAGCATAGCCCAGTAACCCAAAAGAAAAAAAATTAAAAAGTATTCACCTAGTACATGACATTTACCATGTACCCTTTCCAAAGAAAGAAGCTTTTCCCCCCGATTTAAAATATTTTTTGAAAGCTACATTTAAAGGTTTCTAAAACCCAGTAAAAATTCAGTTTGCCTACACACATGTGATTCTTTCTTAATGTTTTAAAGTCTTCCCTCTTTCACCTTGCTCAATATTCTATTTCCAAAGTCAAATTATTTTAAGAGTAGAGCTACCCATGTCATTCCATTTAAAGTATGGCTGTTTTGAGGCTGAAGCGATAGCACAGCAGCAGGGAATTTGCCTTGCACACAGCTGACCCGGTTTGATCCCCGGCATCCCATAGGGTCCCTTGAGCACCGCCAGGAGTAATTCCTGAGTGAAGAGCCAGGAGAAACCCTGAGCATTAAGGGGTGTGACCCAAAAAGCAAAATAAAGTATGGCTGTTTTGATTTAGGGTACCCAAAATCTCCAGACTTAAGAATGTGTTTCATTGTAGTCCTAGCAAGAAATGTAAAGAATAAAAGAAATAGAATAGTAAAATACTTAACTTTATGATAAAGATATTGAATGTAATTATTACTGTCCAGATGGAAAATTCAAGTTGTTTAAAGTATCCCAGGCCCCTTGATAAGTTATCATGCATGATCTTAATGATATTCAATAAAAGTGAATCTCATCGCTTAACAATTACCAAGGTAATCAACCCTATAAAATTCTGTGTATTTTCCCTGTATATGTCACTATATATCATTCAAAGTGTTAATAAACTCTAGAGTAATCAAATAAGGTAAGTCATTTGATCAACTTTTTGAAAATGTTAAAAGTGTGTTTGGGTGGAAAAAGCCTGCATGATTTAACTATTTTTAATTTTCCCTTTTTGCAAAACTGAATAAACGACAAGTTATCAAATATGAAATCACTTTCACTCATAATTATAAGCTACTTTTTGGCTTGGGGTTTGGGCCGTTTCTGGTTTAGAGGATTTTTTTACCATACCTGGCAGTGCTCAGGGATCACTCCTGGCTCCCAGGGACTGAATGCGGGTTGGCTACATGCACAGGAAGTACCTTGCCTGCTGAACAATTTCTCCAGCGACAAATGTTTTTAGTTTTAATCAAGCTTCCAACTAATTTTTGAGGGAAAACATTATAAGCAAGCTTTGGATTATGAGGCTATGGGGCTTGAGCACATGCTTTGCATAGCGTGCCTGTGCTTGATCCCCAACACTGCATGGCCCCAAGCACCACTGGGAATGAACCCGACCACTGTAGGCATGATCTCAACTCTATGAACCACTGGGGAAAAGAAAAGACAGATCTGGAAGTGATTTACTTTAGGGCAAGGGAGGAGGACCAATGTCTGGGAGTATGGAGCTCATGGGAATCAATGGATGAGCTTTATCCATAATACAGTCTTTAAAAAATTAAGAACTCTGTGCTAGGGCAAGGAGGCGGCTCAAAGGACTGGAGTAGACGGCTTTGCAAGCTAAAGTCCCAGATTCAGGGCCGAGCAACAGCACAGCGGAGAGGGCCTTTGCCTTGCACACAGCCAACCTGGGTTAGATCCCGTCATCCCATGTGGTCCCCGAGCACCGCCAGGAGTAACTCCTGAGCATTGCCAAGTGTGACCCAAAAAGAAAGCAGAGAGAGAGAGAGAGAGAGAGAGAGAGAGAGAGAGAGAGAAGCCCCAGATTCAATCCCCAGTATGGCATCCCAAGCACCGCCAGGTGTGCCCCCTCCCTCCCCAAACAAGGAGGGCCAGAGATGTGGCTCAGTGGCAAATGACATGCTTTGCATGCATGAAAACCTGAGTTTAATCCCCATCAGAGGGCTTGGGAGAGCTGGAGGGAGGGGGGGAGGGAGGTGGAGAGGAAGAAAAGAAACACTGAAATAAGAGGAATATCCTTAGAACCATACTACAGGTGGAGGAAAGTGAAGCTAACCAAAATACAACTCTTTTTTAAAATGTCTATAACCTGGGGCCTGGGCTTGCATGCAACTGATCCAATTTGATCCCCAGCACCCAACATGGTACCCAGAGCATCACCAGGAATGATCCCAGAGTTCAGAGCCGGGAGTAAGTCCTGAGCACCTCATGGTATGACCGATCTCCACCCCCCAAAAAAAAATTTCTCTATTACCTAAAATGATCATTTGATCACTTATATTATTAAGAATTCCAAAGGTCAGTGAAGACTTGTCATATTAAACCTTGTGCTGCAGTTTGGGTGGTTTTAACCCTAATGATACAAGCCCAGTTACTTAGTATTAATTTGAAGTGATCTGTAGTCTACATTAAGTCATGGTATAAAGAAAAAACAATGTATATATTAAAGACTAATTACTCTTCCCCAATATAGACCGTTCAGAACATGCTATTCCAAACTCCTAAGTATTCTACAACATAGAATTAGAAAACTAACATTTATTGATAGATTAAAGGGTAATACAGGTTTCCAAAAATGTGGCAGTGAGAATACCAGCATAAAAAAGAGAAACTTGTGCTAAGAACAACCTGAATTCATCATTGCAATATTACATAAGAATCAAGGCCCTCACATATTAATTTCCACTTTGTCTATATTGCCAACCTCCCATGCATCAATACACAAATCTAAAATTATCAAACCGGGAAATCAATAAAGTACCTTGTGAATTTTAAGACTGATAGGAAAGTTTGGGAGATTTGCAAAATATACCTAATCATCCATGTATACAATCTTATTTCTAGCCATTTTTTAAGTGATTCTTAGTGAATAAAGAATAGATTTACAAATTTATATAGCAGAGCATCTGGGTTCAACACAAAACTGTTACAAACTTTAGGCAAATACATGTTTCATAAGACACTGCTAACACTTAAAGGAATTAAATAAAATTCCAAAACTTTGAAAGCAAATAAAGACAAGACAACTAAGAAGCATTTTCCACCATTTACTCTTGTTATCAAAAATAGTTCAACTCTTCTTGCAAAACAAAAACAAAATAGTACATACTGGACACATACATCACATTTTTCTTCCTATGGCTTTAGCCCACCCCACCCCCACCAAAAAAGACAGGAAAAAAAAAAAGCCCAACAACAACAACAAAACAACTCTACCTGACCACATTCACAGAAAATGACACCAGGATACACCACAAAACAGAAGGAGGTGTCATCTGCTCTGTGTCCAACGGTTTCTTCTCCATGTCTTATATTAGGCGAGTAACCATCATTGAACATGCTGTGTGCCAAACCAAAACATAACTTCAACGTATGCCAGATCTCATGAAAGATGGTGAACGTAGTAGACATTGTAAATTTTCCAGCAGTATTTTTCTTTAAAGCACTGTCAAAGCAGCACCTCTTAAATCATAAGGGCATTTCTTTACAACCTAGTCAGTTCTTGTTTTGTGTGGACTGTGCTCTTCCCAGCAACTGACTAGATTTCCCTTTAACAGAACGGGACTCACGTATCTTCCCCTTAGGAAGGAGTGCACTGAAACTGAAATAGTTTGTGCTTTCCATGCAAAAGAGCATTCTAAAAGAAAATCTTCCTAGCTTCAAACCTACCCAAAAGCACAGGCTTCATTTAAAAAAAAAATTTTTATTAGGCCTCTATAAAAAATAAGCCTTCATAAGAATAGCACCCTAAAAAATAAGGGGGAGCATATTCAAAATAAAGTGGCAAACTATTCAAGGAAATATTTAAAAAAAAAAATCAAAGTGGCCAATGGCAATACGTATAAATCTGAATATATCTGGGGCATTATTCCAAAATAATTTAAAATCCCAATTTCTAATTAAAATATTTTAATAATTTTATGTCATCTCTAGTCTAATTACCTTCAGAATAAAACTGCTCTTCTCCACTTCATTTAATTAGAACATTGCTCAAAGTGAAAGGTTTTAAATTTTTCCCCTAGAAAATAGTCAGACTTAACTAAAAAAGGGACTCAATTCAGAAGAGTTCTGTAGAATAAACAGACATTTGCAGTCTGACAGAATTTCAGTCTGTTCACTTTTAAAAAGACTAGATTTCTTCAACATCCTAATGAGGGGCAAATTTTCTCTCATAATACTGCTGATTTAAGAACTGCTACCTACACCAGTAGCCAATTTTCATGATCAGAAATGGTACTATGTCAGCACAAAGGCTGAGCTGGACACATCAGCTTTCAACAGGAGAAACCTCCAGGGCAGCTCAAGGCAGCACCGAGTTCCCCCAACAGTAAATGGAAAGTAATGGCTACTTTTCCACAAACTCTGCACAATCTTTATGGACTGACTTGGATACCACTTCTTACATTTAATCATAAACTTTGATTATGCACAAAGCATGACCATAAACAATGAGGTTAATGTTATTTTCCTTGCCAAAGTTCATTTTGTATAAATCAGTTGCATCGGCGTTTGTTCTCTATGAGGTTCTGTAAGAACTAAGGACATATAGTTGTAGGGTTACTCCTCCATTATCTGCAAACTATTTCCCCGACACTAACACATAACTTAGCAATGAAAACACTTGATACAAGTGATCTATATGCAGGAGCTCCGGCAAGTTAAACCAACAAAACCATAGCTGCCGTAAAACTGTAGCTATTTGCCCTACCAGAGGTAGGTTTAAAGACCCACTGATTTAACAGTCGAATCTCATGTCTATAGCTTCATCCAAGCTTTTGTCATCATGTGTACTGGCAGCTAAAAACGTCGTTACTGGGGACCCTGTGACATTAATTACACTGGTGCTGGTACTAGCATTGCGCACAGCAATGCTAGTCACGATAATGCCCAAAGTGAGCCTGGTCTGCTCCAAAGCCTTTTCCGGCACAGCAAACGCCTCCAGCTTCTTCTCCCCGTTGGCCATATAGGAGTTTTGGCAGCCACGACATATACAATCTAAGCAGGCTTTGCGATTAGAGTAGCAAGGGCAGCGCTGGCGCGACATGTAAGAACACTTGGATTTTGAGTAGCACGCCCACATTTACACCCTTTCTTTTCCTGGGGCTTTTTGTACACAGTCTTGGTAGGACTTCCTGGCATAAAATGATGGCTAGGAATCTTCTCCTTCACTGTCTTGTCTTTTTAAGAATACCTGGCTTGGTTTTAGAGTGAGATTTCTTAGATCCATGTTCGTGACTCTTCTTCATGCTTTTAGTTGACAACAGGACAGTTTTGCTGATCTTGGGCGTTGTGCCCCCATTGGGAACAGTTGCTATAGGCTGAAGAGAAATTTTGCTCTCACGTTTCACTGTCACAGGAGCAGATGCCCCTAATGTTGGGCCCCGGATAATGGTAGAAATTGGAAGTGGCTGAACCTTCTCACTGTCACTTTCTGATCTGGATCGTTTTCTATTCAATTTCGCTACCTTCGGAGTCGCTGCTGTACATGATAACCCATGAAGCGCAGGGCTGGTGGACATAAAAACATTATGGCTAAGAGACTGAGAAGAAAGCTGCAGGAAAGATCCGTTGGATACAGTGGCTTCCAAATTGGGCTGCAAACTAGGACAACAGACCTCTGTGCTGGAAACAGTTTCTAGGCTCCGAGCACTTCCTCCACGCTCAGCAACAGAGAGTCACCAGGCTTCATATCTTCACTGAAGCTGCAGAGATCAATGCCCGCGGAGCACAGGTCAGTGGCTACCGAGTCACAGACAGGCGGCAGCCCATCAGACAGATCCTCCGTTTTTATGTCAACAGTGTTACATACATCAATCGTATTCGAATGTTCAGGTGAAGGAATATTTATACCAAATCTATCTATTGAAAGCCCATTATAAGTAGGCAAACCATTGATAACAGAACTGCCAATAGCAATGCTGAGGGTGCTTTCCGATATTGGAGATAAACTAGCTTGAGGATCAGTTGTGGGTTCTGAAGTTGACGGTAAAGGGAATGTGTCAAACACAAAGTAAAAGATGAATCTGAGGGTTTTTCTGTCTCCTCACAAAACAAAGATCCATCATTAAGCAAAGCCAAAATATCAGAAGAACAGTCGACTGCTTCTATTATATCCCGTGCCAATGTAGTCTGTGTTATATATTCACATAGTTTTTTGTAGCAATTCACTAGGATGCTTAACTGCTTATTTTCCTCAAACTGCTCATAGTCTTTGCACCAACTACAGGAGGGTTTCATCATCATTTTCTTGCCTTTGCAAGTTTTGCAGACATAATGTTGGCAGGTGGAGTTGGTGGGTGCAATGGGATCTTGCAGCAAATGTCCTAAGAGGGAAAAAGGAAAGCAATGATTTTAATGAAATAAATTAAAATTTCAGATGGTAAAGAGTACAATTAATCTATTAAAATTTAGGTGAGTTAAATTCACCAGACCAGGTAACAAAAAGATCATCCTACAGGAAACAAATACACTTATTTCCCCCTCCATCTCCCTGTACCTCTCTGTAAGCCAGAATCTTTCTGATTCCATGTCAATGCCCGTTTTCTCACCCTCTTCTCCCAACATATTAAAATAGGCTCAAAACCTTAGGACTTCAAATGAATGCAACATAATTCTACAACATACTCAGCAAAATCACTTTGTGTTAGGCAGAATGAAAAAGGTATCAGTGACTTACTTTTTAGTCCCTGCTGTCAGGAGAAACAGTTTGAAAATATCAAATAGTATAAAAGCATCGGAAAAGGGAAAAAACCTCATACACCATTTTATTGCACACTTATTAATCATATACTAAGGGGAAAAGATCAAAATGGAACTACAGTAAGAAAAGATCATGGCTTTCATTTTAAAAAACAAGAAGTAAAACTAAACTCAAAAAATTTCCCCCACAGAATTATCAGTATAGAAAGACAATGGAAAAGATTTATTTTTCAAAATATGGATTTTTCTTTCATTTTTAAGCACTGGGAATTTAAGTTTCACACATTTGGAAGCACTGCTCAGTTACATACCCAACACCTTAAATGGTTTCTAAGGTTTTAAATTGTTTTATTTTACAGGGAAGTTACTCAAGTGGTAAAGTACATACTGGACATGTGGGATGTCAGGAGCTCGATTCCTGGCACAACATGACACAGAAGCACCCTAAGGGAGTGATCCTTATTTTTTTTTTAATTTTCAATAATAAGGGGCGGAGCGATAGCCCAGCGGGTAGGGTTGCCCCTGCACACGGCTGGCCCATGCCGGCCCAGGTTCGATCCCGGTATCCCATATGGTTCCCGAGCACCGCCAAGAGTAATTCCTGAGTGCAGAGCCAGGAGTAACCCCTGAGCATTGCCGGGTGTGACCTAAAAAGCAAATAATAATAATGATGATGATGATGATGATAATAATAATAATTTCAGTAATAAAATAAAAAGTCAAAACAGCATTATACCAGATACCGATTCTCCTGACAGGATAGAAATTGACCATGGTCACAGAGCGGAACAATAGCACAGCAGGTAGGGTGTTGCCTTGCATGCGGCCTACCGGGTTTGATCCCTGGCATCCCATGTGGTCCCCTGAGCTTCGCCAGGAATAATTCCTTAGCCAAGAGCCAGGAGTAACCCCATGAGCATCATCGGGTGTGACCCAAAACACCAAAAAAAAAAGAAATTGACCGTGGTGATAAACTACGCGTACTGCAATTTAAAAGGTCAAAATTTTGTAATTGTATATCCCACGATGGCATAATAAAATTTTAAATAAATTTTAAAAACTTGTAAAATAAGGTCAAAATGGGAACCAGAGCTATAGCAATGCGGGGAGGCATTTGCCTTGCACACAGCCGACCTGGTTCACCCCAGCATCCCATATGGTGGCCTGAGTACCACCAGGAGTAATAGTTACCCGTGAGCATTGCTGAGTATGGACCCAAAAAAAAGTCAAAATGCTCCTCCAGTTTGACATCTCCCAAACGAAAAACAATCTACATATAACCAGGAATCAAGAAAGGAAGTAAGATCCTGTCCCCATCTCCACACTTAAACCAACAAAAGCTCCTGTGGTTACAAAGCAAGAGAAGTGTTGCTCAAAGTAATGAACCCAAAGCAACACCTATTTTCTTGTAAATATCACATAATTTAGAAGTCACATCTGGAGAAGTTCCAGGCAACAGCCCAGTGAGATGTACAAACCCTCTCCATTAAAAACCAACTACAGGGGGCCTGAGTAATGGGTTCGATCCTTGGCGTCCCATATTGCAGCATCACCAGGTGAAACCCAGTATCTGCCAGGTGTGATCCAAAACAAAAATTTTTTAAAGAAAATTAAAAACCAACTCCAGCAAAAGGTAGGCAGTCCAGGGATTAGGTTGCATGCCCTGCACGAGCCCAGCCCATTTCAATCCCTGGTACCCGTAACCTCCTAAGCATCACAGGTATGACCCTGCGCGTCCCCAGGCAGCGCTACATCCTTCAGCCCAAGTCTTGCATAAACCTGGCTGGCTGAATCCTGCTAGGAGCAGTCTCTGGGTCTCTACCACACTTCAGAGCCACCCTCCAAATAAAATCAACTATCAACCCAGAAATTTTTTGATTAAAAAGGATCATCCCATAATTAAAGACACTGAACCACGGACATGTGGGAATCAGAGGTTAGGTGAGACTGAGAAGGGAACAGTGTGCTAATATTTGTCAAAAGTGATAATGCCAGCCTAGAACTGAGCATTGAATATAGGAGAAAATATATACATGATAATCTCTAAATGTATGTATTGCAATCCACAATGTGTAAGAGAAGAGAGAAAGAAAGAGAGAGAGAGAGAAGAGATAAAGAACTTGCCATAGAGGCAGGCTGGGGAGGGAAGTGGGGACATTGGTGGTGGGAGATGGGCACTGGTGGAGGGATGGGTGCTGGAAGACTGTATGACTGAAACCCAAACATGAACATCTTTGTAATTGTATATCACATGGTGGTGTAATAAAATATTTAAAATAAATAAATAAATAAATAAATAAATAAATAAATAAATAAATAAATAAATAAAAGACACTGAACCATCCTAGAATTCGTACCTAAAAAGCATGCAGACAATGTGAGTCAAGGGAGAAATTATCACCTGCTGGTAGATTACACCAGTGCTTCTAAAATTTGCCCTGAGAGTTGGTGCCTTTCTAAACCATTTTCCTTCATGTGTCCCGGTCCCTCCTTCCTATGACCTGACTCCTAATCTAGCATCATGGCCCCCTTGAAATATGCTATGTGGAGGGGGTGTTCCACAGGAAGCTAATGAGAAACAGATTATAATATGAAACCTGGATAAAAGCTGGGGAGGGTTTGGTTTAACTTAATTTTAGCTAGATCATGTCACATACAGTCACGCATCAAGTGTGTGTGGGGGTGAAATAAACATTCAAATGCACATTTTAGGGGCCTGGGAGATGAGGGACAGTACAGGGGAAGACACTTTCCTTGTTCACAGCTGACCAATTCAATCCCCAGCACCTTCCACGGTCCCCACTACCCACCAGGAGTGATCCCTGAGCACAGCACCAGGAATAAGCCTTAAGCATCGCCAGGTGTTGCCGAAAAACAAGTCAAAAGCATGGAAGATGTCCTAACAAAATTTCCTCTCTGTACTGCCCAGAGATCCAGAGACTCACAGACATGAGGCAGAGCTGCTACTTGCTCTCCCTGTGCCCAGCCGCTCACGAAGTGCCAGGGGAGAGATGGCGGGTTCTAGCCCTGGCCGCCATCCCAGCAGAGCCTCGCAACAAGCCAGACAACCCCCCACTCCATGAGGGCCTCCATTTTCCACATCCGGACTTCCCCCTCGTCAGAACTCCACCCAGCAGACCAGCCTATCACAGCCCGGCTCGCGTGGCCACAAGCAGCCGCACGGTTCATCAATAAATGCTGTATTTAGAGATGACTACAGGAATATGCCACCCGCACGGCAGAGCCTGGCAAGCTACCCGTGTCGTATTTGATATGCCAAATAGCAGTAACAATTATAGACCTCATTCCCATGACCTGATGGAATGGTTTGAAGCTCTTTATGTTCCGGGAGCAAGCAGGTGCCCTTGGGCTCTACTTGCATGAGACAGGACATATGGAGATGTTACTGGTGCCCGCTCGAGCCAATTGATGATGAGCGGGAAGACAGTGATACAGTGATACTGCCCAGAATTCTTACCAATAGAAATCACCTTTTTCATAAAAGTTGTTTTGAAATTCTCAAAAGCTCCCTGGAGAACTTCCTTTATCCCTGGTAAACACTACTACAAAGGCAGATACCTCTACAGGAAAAGGGGCTTCTCAGAGCTGGGACAATGTTATCCAAACCTACCACTATACTAGTTCCCTCCAATTTAAGAACTGCCTTATGCTATTTAAACAACACGAAATAATGCTATGTTGACTCCAAAAAGACTAAAGGCAAGGAAATAGTCAATTCACTCACCTTTGTTCTTTTGGGGTCACACCCAGCAATAGTCCGGGGTTACTCCTGGTGCTGCACTCAGGGGACCATATTGGGATGCCAGGGATCAAACTCGGGTTGATCACATGCAAGGCAAACGTCCTACCCACTGCACCATCACTCTGACCCGGATTCACCCTGTTTTAAAAGCCACCAAGTCTACATGCCCTGTTCTCAATTAGTCAAGATCCAAATCAGCCAAAATTAAGACAAATTCAGTTTAAGATTATCACATTAGGGGCCGGAGCAATAGCACAGCAGGGAGGGTGTTTGCCTTGCATGTCGCCAACAGGGGTTCAACCCCTGGCATCCCACATAGTCCCCACGCACTGCCAGGAGTAAGTAACCCCTGAGCATCACTCCCTGGGTGTGACCCAAAAAAGAAAAAGGGGAAAAAAAGATTATCACATTAATAATTCTGGAAATTTAAGGGAATAACTTAGTATTAAAATATTTAATAAGATTTCTTAATGGAAAAAAGAAAAAAAGATTTCTTAAAGGTCTTAGTTTTTTACTAATATACAAAACCAGGAAACAGTACTAACCACATCCCTATACCCAGATTCCTTAATTATTAAGATTAGGCAAGATTTGTTTCATCCCCTATCTTCGATTCACCTCTGATACAGAATCGTGGACAGATCTGCAGGTGTAGAAAGGAACAAGAATACTGGTATGAATGACTGAGTACAATTTCATTGTGCAAAAAAAAAAAAAAAAAAGAACTTCGGACAGTTAACATCATGCAAAAAATCTAATCAAAATGGATTAAAGATCTTGATATCAGACCTGAATCCACTAAGGAACCTAGAAGATCACAGGCAGAACGCTCATGTCCTTGAAGCTGAAGATGAAACACTTGGCCAAGCAAGTGGAAGTGAAGACAAACAAACCGGACATTATTTTAAAAAGCTTCTGCACCTCAAGAGAAATGAAGACCAGGAAATGACAGCCCACAGAACAGAAATCATTTACCCAGCACTCGTCTGATAAGGAGTTAATAACAAAGGCGTGAAAGGCACTGGTAGAACATCAAGGAAAAAGAATATACAACCCCATAAAAATATGGGGAGAGGAGAGGAATAGAAACTTACTCAAAGAAATACCAATGGCCAAAAGTCACATAAAAAATGCTCTGCATCACTAATCAGGGAGATGCGAATCAACAGAAAATGAGATGTCTCACCACCGACACTGGCACACATCAAAGAAGAGCAAGAACCACCAGTGCGGGTGTGACTGCGGGAGAAAGGAACTCGCATTCACCCCTTGCGGGAGTGTCCACTGGCCCAGCACTCCTGGAAAACAACATGGACAATACTGAAAAATCTAGAAATTGTGCTTCCATTTGACCCAGCAACTCTTCTTGGAATATACCTTACGGACCTACAACAAAAGAGAGAAGAGCCATTTGCAGCCCCGCGCAACAGCACTGTGAGCCACAGTGCAAACACGGAGTCTCTTGTAGAAGCGAGTAGGAGGCGAGTGGGGTTGCCAGGGCTGGTGAGGAGTAGAGGGACGGGGGCGCTGGTGAAAGGACGGTATGAAACATTATATGCCTAAAAACCTGATCATTAGTAATCTTGTTTTTTCATGGTATCTAGTCTTTTTTTTTTTTTTTTTTTTTTTTGCTTTTTGGGTCACACCCGGCGACGCTCAGGGGTTACTCCTGGCTCTGCACTCAGGAACTACTCCTGGCGGTGCTCGGGGGACCATATGGGATGCCGGGGATCGAACCCAGGCCGGCACAGGCCGGCCGCATGCAAACAAACACCCTACCCGCTGGGCTATCGCCCGGCCCGGTATCTAGTCTTTTTCATGGGGGGAGAGAAGGTGGTATAGGGGCCAGAGCAACAGTACAGCGAGTAGGGCATCTGCCTCGCATGCGGCCCACCCAGGTTCGTCCCCAGCATCCTGTATGGTCTCCCACGAAGGAATCAGGAGTGATTCCTGAGCACGAAACTAGGAGTCACCCCCTGGAATCAGTGGGTATGACTCAAAAAGACAAAAGAGAAGAACAAGGATAGGGGGCTCAGGGAGATAGTACGGGAAAGGCTTTCCCCAACAGAGGGTCTGTTTCCAGTACAGAATGGCCACCAAGCCCTGCTGGGAGTGAAGACTAGGCAGTGCCATGAGCACTGCTACATGCAGCCCCAAAGCAAAGCAAAGGCGCTCTAAATTAAATAGAGTAAGGAAGGTGAGTGAAAGGGCGAGAAAGCACCTTCTTTGCAAGTGTGGGTCCAAGGTTTGATCCCCAGCACCAGAGGGTCTAAACTACAGAAGAGATGCCCCCACCCCAAACTACTGAAATAAATTTTCTTTTTTTCTTTTTG
>JAJIBD010007871.1:0-31799 GCA_021461705.1 Cryptotis parvus | reverse complement strand
GCGGGTGGGATACTCTTGTAGTCACCTCTGATCTCCAAGATTTGATGATCAGCTGTGTGATGATCAGCTCTTCTGCTGGGTGGAGTACTGATGAGAAGGGAGTCTGGATGTGGAAAAATGGTGGCCCTCATGGTGTGGGAGAGTCCTCTGGCTTCTTGCGAGGCTCTGCTGGGGTGGCGGACCAGGGCTAGAACCCGCCATCCCTCCCTGGCACCTCGTGAGCAGCTGGGCACAGGGAGAGCCGGTAGCAGCTCTGCCCCATGTATATGAGTTTCTGGATCAGCAAACCTGGGCTGGGCTTGAAAAAGATTGCTGCATGTGGGTCTCGGACGAGCTGGGCTGTGATCAGCTCTTCTGCTGGGTGGAGCAGTAGCCAAAATAGCCAGAATCTGGAAACAACCAGTATGCCCGAGAACTGATAACTGAATAAAGTAACTGGCACATCAACACAATGGAATATTATGCAGCTGTTAGGGAAAATGAAGTTATGAAATTTGCCTATAAATGGATTGTCATGGAGAGGATCATGTTGAGTGAAACTAGTCAGAAGGAAAAAAGACAAATATAGAATGACTGCATTTCTTTGCATGACATAAATATATATATATGTATATATATACATATATATATATAATGATACCAAAATCAAGGTCAGGTGAAACGTGGATCAGGAGGTCTTGTCAAAGGTGGAAATTACCACAAATATATGGGAATCAGAGGTTAGGTAAGACAGAGAAGGGAACAATGTCCTAATAATTGTTGAAAGGGCTAGTGCCAACCTAGAACTGAGCATTAAATACAGGGAAAAAGATACACATGATACCTCTAGGTGTATGTATTACAAGCCACAACATGTAAGAGAAGGATGAGAGAAAGAGAGAGGAAGAAAGACAGAAAAGAGATAAAGAACCTGCCATAGAGGCAGGCTATAGGAGGGGGGAGGGAAACGAGGACATTTGTGGTGGGAAATGGCACTGGTGGAGGGATGGGTGCTGGAACACTGTGTAACCAAAACCCCCAAATATGAATAACTTTGTAACTGTATATATCACAGTGGTATAATAAAATATTAATAAAAAAAAAAGAAATCCAAAAATTCCTGGAAATGAATGAAACTGAAGACACGAATTATCAGAACTTATGGGACACGGCGAAAGCAGTGTTAAGAGGAAAGTTCATAGCTTTGCAAGCATTGATCAGGAAAGAAGAAAGGGCCATCATAAACAGTCTGACCTCACGAGGAAAGTTCATAGCTTCAAGCATTGATCAGGAAAGAAGAAAGGGCCATCATAAACAGTCTGACCTCACGAGGAAAGTTCATAGCTTTGCAAGCATTGATCAGGAAAGAAGAAAGGGCCATCATAAACAGTCTGACCTCACAGCTTAAGATCTAAGAAAGCGACCAACAAAAGGAGCCCAACCCAGGCAGGAAGAAAGAGATAATAAAACTTAGAGCAGAAGTCGATGCGATGGAATCCCAAAAAACAATCTGAAAGATAAATGAAACCAACAGCTGGTTCTCTGAAAAAAAAAACCACAAGATTGACAAACCACTTGCAAGGCTCATAAAGAAAGAGAAAGAGAGAAACCAAATAAATAGAATCAGAAATGAAAAAGGGGATATCACAACAGAAACCAAAGAAATTCAAAAAATTATCAGAGATTACTTTGAGAGTCTGTATGCCACAAAACAAGACAACCTAGAAGAAATGGACAAATTCCTGAATTCCTACAGTCTTCCAAGGCTGTATCAAGAAGATTTGGAATACCTCAACAAACCTATCACCATCGAGGAAATTGAATCAGTAATTAAAAGTCTACTCAAACACAAAAGCCCAGGTCTAGAGGGATTCACCAGTGAATTCTTCCAAACCTTTAAAGAGGATCTACTTTCAGTCCTTTTCAAGTTCTTCAAGGAAACTGAATAAACAGAAACACTCCCAAATAGCTTCTATGAGGCATATAACACCCTGATACCCAAAGCAGACAGAGACATCACAAAAAAGGAAAATTACAGACCAATTTCCCTGATGAACACAGCTAGCAAATAGAATCCAAAGAGTCATCAAAAAGATTATACACCATGACCAAGTAGGCTTTATCCCGGGAATGCAAGGATGGTTCAACATCTGCAAGTCAATCGACATAATACATCACATCAATGAGAGGAAAAATAAAAATCATATGATCATATCAATAGATGCAGAGAAGCATTTGACAAGATCCAACACCCGTTCATGATAAAAAAAAAATTCTCCATAAAATGGGAATTGATGAAACCTTTTTCAATATAGTCAAAGCCATCTATTCCAAGTCCACAGCAAGCATCATTCTCAATGGGGAAAAACTGAAAGCCTTACCCTAAGATCGGGACAAGACAAGGCTGCCCACTCTCATCTCTTCTATTCAATATAGTACTGGAAGTACTAGCCATAGCAATCAGGGAAGAAAAGGATATTAAGTGCATCTGGATAGGAAAGGAAAGAAGTCAAGCTGTCACTATTTGCAGATGACATGATATTATACCTAGAGAAGTCTAAGCTCTCTACCGAAAAGCTCTTAGAAACATGTGGCAGGGTAGAAAGTCAATACCCAAAAGTCAGTGGTTTTCCTATATGCAAATAGTGAAAGGGAAGAAAGAGATATTAAAGAAATCATCCCATTCACAATTGTGCCACAGAAAATCAAATACCTAGGAATTAGTTTGACTAAGACTATAAAGGATCTGTTTAAAGAAAACTACTAAACATTGCTCCAACAAATAAAAAGAGGACCTGAGGAAATGGAGACACATTTGCTGCTCATGGATTGGGAGAATTGACATTATCAAAATGGTAATACTCCCTAGAGCTTTATACAAATTCAATGCAGTCCCTATAAGGATACCCATGACATTCTTCACAGAAATTGACCAAACACTCCTGAAATTTATATGGAATAATAAAACTGCATGAATAGCTAAGGCAATCCTTGGGGAAAAACTGATGGGAGGTATCGCTTTCCCCAATTTCAAACTCTACTACAAAGCAGTTGTGATCAAAATGGCATGGTACTGGTATAGAGACAGACCAATACACCTTGGAATAGAACTGAATATCCTGAAACACACTCTCCAATATATGGTTGCTTAATCTTTGATAAAGGTGCAAAGAATTTTAAATGGAGCAAACAAAGCCTCTTCCACAAGTGGTGCTGGGAAAACTGGCAGCTACATGTAAAAAAATGAACTAAGACCTTCTTCTAACACCGTGCACAAAGGACAGATCAAAAAGGATGAAAGATCTTAACGTCAGACATGAATCCATAAGGTACATAGAAGAAAACATATGAAAAACGGGTTACAACATCGAATCTAAAGGCATCTTCAAAGATGAAACAGCACTGACAAAGCAAATGGAAGCAAAGATAAACAAACAGCATTATATAAAACTGAAAAGCTTATGCATCTCAAAAGAAACAATGAACAAAATACAGAGACAGCCCACAGACTAGGAAAGAATATTCACTTACTTCCCATCCAATAAGGGGCTGGGAATATATCCAGGATATATCGGGCACTGGTAGAACTCTACAAGAAGAAAACAGCCAACCCCATCAAAAAATGGGGAGAAGAAATGAACAGAAACTTCCAAAAAGGAGAAATTGAATGCCCAAAAGGCATATGAAAAAGTGCTCTTCATCACTAATCATCAGGGAAATGCAAATCAAAAAAAACAATTAGTTATCATCTCACGCCACAGAGACTGGCACACATCCAAAAGAGCAAGAACAACTGATGTTGGCATGGATGTAAGGAGAAAGGAACTCTCCATTCACTGTTGGTGGGAGTGCCGACTGGTCCAACCCTTTTGGAAAACAATATGGACATTCCTTCAAAAACTAGATATTGAGCTCCCATTTGACCCAGCAATACCACTCCTGGGAATGTACCCTGGAGACCAAAAAACGCACAGAAGAAACACTATCCGCACTTCATCTCAGCACTATTCACAATAGCCAGAGTCTGGAAACAACCTGCATGCCCAAGAAGAGAAGACAGGCTAAAGAAACTGTGGTACATCTACACAATGGAATCCTATGCAGCTGTCAGAAAAGACGACGTCACAAAATTTACATGCAAATGGACAAACATGGAGAGTATCATGCTGAGTGAAATTAGTCAGAAAGTAAAAGACAGATATAGAATGACTGCATTTATAAATATATACCAGTGCTCTACTAATTATGGGAAATGTTAGCACCACACCAGAACTAAACATTGAATGTACACAAAGGGAGTTACATAATAATCCCTAAATGTCTGTAGGCGCGCCACAATGTGTGTGTGTGAGAGAGAGAGAAAGCGCAAGAGAGAAATAAGAGAAATAGTGCCTGTTACAGAGGCAGGCTAGAGGAGGGGTCAGGGAACTTGGGGATATTGGTGGTGGGAATAGGCACTGGTGGAAGGGATGGGTGCTGGAAAAATGTATGACTTAAAACCAATCATGAACATATTTTTAACTGTATTTTGCATGGTGGTACAATAAAAAAAATTAAAAAAACTAAGATCCTGAAATCCTAAGAATCTAAAATGGGAAATCAGGGGCCAGAGCAATAGTACAGTGGGTAGGGCGTTTGCCTTGCATGCAACTGACGTGGGTTCAATCTCCAGCATCCCATATGGTCCCTGAAGCACTGCCATGAGTAATTCCTGAGCGAAGAGCCAGGAGTAACCCCTGAGCATTGTCAGATGTGAGCCAAAAAAGCAAAATAAATAAATAGATAAATAAAATGGGAAATCAGAGTTGGTTTCTCTAAGGATATATGGCAACATGGCAGGTTGCTCCAGGAGACCTGGGCAAGGAAAAGCCACAATATATACAAACAATATATACAATACATACAATACTATATATACTCAATCTTTCTCCCCTGCACACTCACAGACACACACACATACACACAACACAAGTAATGTGTACACCCTTGTTACAGACATCACTGACCTCCAGACTACGGGGGTCATCTTTTATTTTGAATTATTTTGTGGATTCATAGGGAGTTGCCTAATATTTTTCTGAAACTTTGGATTTTCATATCTACCTTCAGACTTCCTTTGCCCCATGAAGTGAATTGTTTGCTGGCATCATATATGACCGGCTGTTTTTCAATAGCATAATTCAGATGGATCCGATATAATTTGCACCTGTCTAACTTCCCTGTCACTGAATGAAGAACCCAAGAAAGACATCCCACCACTGCTGCCATCTAATGAGTTCATCTGTCAGCCTCATTCCATAGATGCAAATAAATCTCAAAAGAGATCAACTTCTGGAAAAAATTTCTTGGACACCTTTTCTGGCTGAGACCTCTGAGGCACACTTGGACGTGGGGTGGGCCAGCTCCTGCCCAAACAAATGCCTCCAGCCTGAGTTCACTGCCTCAGGACTGCGCTTCACAGAGAACCTAGTCTGCTGAAAACTCCAGCTACACAGGCCCTTGTGCCTGAACATTCCAGGCACACAGGTCTCCGGATACACAGGCCCCTGTGCCTGAAAACTCTGGATACACAGGCCCCTGTGTACCTGAAAACTCCAGGTACACAGGCCCTTGTGCCTGAAAACTCTGGATACATAGGCCCCTGTGTACCTGAAAACTCTAGGAACACAGACCCTCGTGCCTGAAAACTCCAGCTACATGGTGCTTGTGCCCGAAAACTCTGGGTGGGCGTTCTTGAAGCCAGGATGGGCAACCTCCCTCTACTTTTGGAAGCCCCGACAACCATGCCCACATGCACTGCCGCTCCATGTAAGCTGATCTACTGGCCTCATTCCAGACATTCAAGTATATCTTAAATGAAATCACCTAGCAGAAAAAAAATATTTCTCAGATATTCCCGGCTGAGACTTCCAGCGCCTCTCTGACTGGGGTGGGCAGGTCTCACTCAAACAAATCCCTGGAAGCAGCTTCTACAACTCCAAAGCCACTATCCAGCTAAAAATCTAACTCCAGCTAGACTGCCCTGTTAAGAATTCTGGGTTTTCTATAGTTCATGGCCATGAATAGCTCCAATATCTACAAAACTGACATCACAGTAGTAGATGAACGAGACGTAGCATAGAAACCAACTGATGAGATGTAGTATAGAGACCAACCAAATTAAAAATTAAAAAATTAGGGGCCGAGCAATAGCCCAGAGGGTAGGGCATTTGCCTTGCATGCAGCTGGCCCATGACAGGCCTGGGTTCGATCCCAGGCATCCCATATAGTCACCTGATCACCACCAGGAGTGGTTCTTGAGTGCAGAGCCAGGAGAAACCCCTGAGCATTGCCGGGTGTGACCCAAAAGAGGTGTGAGACCTCAGTTATACTCTATGCACCACTGTGACCCCAAGCATTGAATCATTAGAGACCCAGACCACTGGGACAAGTATTTCCAGGGGTGGCCCTCAGGCCCCCTGGAGCACTCCCCTCCTGGGGTTGGACTATATACAAATTAAAAATGAATAAAAAATTATATGAATTAAAAATTACACTCAACATTGATGTTGATGTTCTGGGCCCAAAAACAGCTTTTAGAAATCATTCGGGGCTTTGGTCAGGAGCTATGGACATTTTGGTGATGTGGAGGTGAGGCCACTATGTGCAACAAAACCACAGGAGTCAACATGAGTGTAAGCATGTGACCCAAACTGTAAAAAACAAACCAAAAGGTTTGCTAAGGAGGCTGGGAATGGGAGAGGGAGGATAGCATGGGCCATTGGTATTGGTAGGGGATGCAGACGCTGGTGGTGGGTTTGAAGCTAGAGCACTGTAAGCCTGAAGCTGTTATTTATAGCTCTGTAAATCCCAGTGAATTAAAATAAAGCAAAGCAAAAGCTTTAGGTAACTAATCATACAAAATATATTCAGTGGCCAAAATTGAATCAAATAAGTGCTCACTTTGGCAGCACAAACACAAAATTGAATCAAATAAAAAGGCATTTAAAAGTCAATAAAAAGGCATTTAAAAATTACTAAATATCTGGAAACTAAAAACACGTTATAAATAATTTATAGATACATAAGTCTCAAAGGAAATAAAAATTTGAATGAAAATAAAATTTTGTGAAAAATAGCTAAAGAGAAGCTTAGGGAAAGATTTACAGTTTTAAAATCTCCTACTAGAGAATCTCAAATCAATAGTCCACACTTAAGAAACTAGATGGAAACTGTGTGAAAATTCTTCAAAAAAAGTAAGACCAGAACTCCCAAATGACACAATGATTCCTCTTCTTGGCATTTAGTGCCACAAAACAAAATTTTATTTGAGATACATGAACATCTGTGTACACTGTGATCTTGAGTACATCAGTGAGGGGATGGAAACAACTCAAATGTCCAATTACAGATGAGCAAAGAAAAAAATTTTGCAGCACATACACATAATGTAATACTATGCAGCTATAAGAAAAGATGAAATTTTTTAATTCACAGGTGTGGCTGCAGTATCCGGCTGCATTGGCAGGTGGCAGACAGAAGACAGGCTTGTCTACACCCAGGGCTCTGCCCCATGGGCCCTGGATGGTTGATGGTCTGACATAGAAAAAGACTGGGCTACTGGGATGAACCCAGAGCCACAGCAGAGCCTAGCAAGCTACCCCGTGGTGTATTTGATATGCCAAAAACAGCAACAGTAACTGAAATGTGGATGGAACTGGAGGGCATCAGGCTAAATGAACTGAATCAGAGGAAGAAGATAAGTGCCAGATGAGATGATCTCACTTATCTCTGGAATAAAGGAGTGGGGAGGAGGAGGAATTGGTAGAGAAGGAAGAGGAGGAAGGATTACTGAACCCTTGGCCTTGAATTACAAAGCTGACAAAGGGTATAGAGACTAGATTAGTGCTGACAGTGGAAGAGGGTTATTGGTAGTTTGGTGGTGGTGGGGTACGATCTCTGCATATCAACACCATAATTTTTTTTAAATATTTTATTATACCACCGTGAGATACACAATTACAAAGATGTTCATAAGATGTTCATAGTTGGGTTTCGGTCATACAGTGTTCCAGCACCCATCCCTCCACCCGTGCCCATTTCCCATCACCAATGTCCCTGATTCCCTCCCCCTCCCCTAGCCTGCCTCTATGGCAGGTTCTTTATTCCTCTCTCTTTTTATCTTTCTCTTTTCCTTCCCTTCCACATTGTGGATTACAATACATACATTAAAATGATGTCATGTGTATCTTTTTGCCTGTATTTAATGCTCAGTTCTAGGTTGGTATTAGCACTTTCGACAATTATTGGCACATTGTTCCATTCTCTGTCTTACCTAGCCTCTGATTCCCACATGTTTGTGATACTTCCACCTTTGACAAGACCTTGGATATTGGTATCATAATATGTATATATATTTGTCATGCAAATAAATGCAGTCATTCTATATCTGTCTCTCTCCTGGTTAATTTCACTCAACATGATCCTCTCCACGACCATCCATTTATAGGCAAATTTCATAACTTCATTTTTCCTAACAGCTGCATAGTATTCCATTGCTTAGATGTACCAAAAGCTTCTTTACCCAGTCATCGATTCTTGGACACTCTGGTTGTTTCCAGAGTCTGGCTATTGTGAATAATGCTGCTATGAACATAAAAGTAGGGATGGTGTTTCACTGCGTATTTTTGGCTTCCCAGGGTAGATTCCCAGGATTGGTATGGTTGGGTCAAATGGGAGCTCAATTTCTAGTCTTTAGAGGAATGTCCATATTGTTTTCCAGAAAGGCTATACCAGTCAACATACTCACCAACAATGGATGAGTGTCCCCTTTTCTCCACATCCACGCCAGCACTTGTTGTTCTTGCTCTTTTGGATATGCGCCAGTCTCTGTGGTGTGAGATGATATCTCATTGTTGTTTTGATTTGCATCTCTCTGATGATTAATGATGATGAGCATTTTTTCATATGTCTTTTGATCACATTTGAATTTGTTCTTTGTCAAAGTTTCTGTTCATTCTTCTCCCCAATTTTTGATGGCCTGGCTGGTTTCTTCTTGTAAAGTTCTACCAGTGCCTGATAGATCCTGGATATTAATCCCTTGTCAGATGGGTATTGAACACCATAACTTTTAACTATTCTAACACTACTACTGCATGAGGGTTTCCTGGGTTTCATTCCTGACACCACTGAGGGTAGCAATCCCTAAACACCGCTGGGTGTGGCCCTCAAACAAAACCAAGTAACAGGGTGGGAGCAATAGTACAACAGGGAGGGCATTTGCTTTGGCATGCGGCTGACCTGGGTTCAACCCCTATATCCCATATGGTCCTGCAAGCACCACCAGAAGTAATTCCTGAGTCCAAAAGCCAGGAGTAACCCCTGAGCATAGGTGGGTGTGGCCCAAAACCAAAAAAAAAAAAACCCACAAAAAAAACACCTAATATGGAAAAGAGTCTCACACACACGGGGAGAGCTGCTACTTGCTCTCTCTGCGCCCAGCTGATCACGAGGCGTCTGGGAGGGATGGCGGGTTCTAGTCCCAGCAGAGCCTCGCAAGAAGCCAGAGGAACCCCCACACCATGAGGGTCGCCATTTTCTACATCTGGACTTGACTCTCCTCTGAGCTCCACCCAGCTGAAGAGCTGATCACAGTCTGGCTCACGTGGCCGCTTTGTGGCTGCACGGTTCATCAATAATTGCTCGAGGTTTTTTTTTATATTTTTATAAGTATTTTATTATACCACCGTGAAATATACAATTACAAAGATGTTCATATTTGGGTCTTGGTCATACAGTGTTCCAGCACCCATCCCTCCACCAGTGCCCATCTCCCACCACCAATGTAACCCGGTTCCCTCCCCATTCCCCAGCCCACCTCCATGGCAGGTTCTTTATTTCTTTCCCTTTCTCTCTATCTCTTTCTCTTTTCCTTCCCTTCCAGATTGCGGATTACAGAACATACATTAAAGGGTTGTCATGTATATCTTTTTGTCTGTATTTAATGCTCAGTTCTAGGCTGGTATTAGTTTGAGGTGACTACTAGAGTATCACACCCGCACGGCAGAGCCTGGCAAACTACCCATGTCGTATTTGACATGCCAAATACCAGTAACAATTATAGACCTCATTCCCATGACCTGATGGAATGGTTTGAGGCTCTTTATGTTCCTGGAGTGGAATGATGCCCTTGGGCTAACTCACATGTGAAAGGAAGTACAGAGATGTTACTGGTGCCCACTCGAGCAAATCAATGATATACGGAAAGACTGTGACAGTGATACAGTGAATAACAAAAAGAGAAAAATAGAAAAAAGGGCAGGGAGATAGTTCAATTAGCCTCCAACCAAACCAAGCACAGTTAGGAAGGCATACCCCTGAGGTTCCTAGAGCACTACGTAGGAGAGTCAAAAAGATAAAAGAAAGAAAATTTAAAGAAGTAAAAGGTCTTGGGACACAGCTCATCAGTAGAGCACTGATGCATGTGTGAGGTCCTGGGCTCAAAGAAACTTCTCCTGCCAAGACATAAAAACAATTAGAAAAAGAACAGAACAAACTCCAATAAAGCAAAAGATAAGATAATGAAGATAAGAGAATAAATCTTGCATTCGGACAGGTAGCGTGTGAAGAGCCGAGCTAGTGTATTGATGAGTACCAACGGCAGATTCTTCAGGTGTTCGGGTCTGACTTTGTCTGGGCCTGGTGCTGTTCCCTTCTTTAGTGACGAGATGGCATGTCGAATTCCAGAAGGGAGAACGTTGGAAATGACATATCCATCCTGTGGAATTTGGTATGTGGGCAGGTGGATGTGGCTATCAAAGAGATCTGAGTAGAAGTCATGAATAATCTCCATTGACTTTCTGGAAGATGTGATAGATCTATCAGGGTGTCAGAGGGCAGTCATCTTGGTCTTATAGTTGGCGAAGGACAGGCGGGCGATGCAAATGCTTTTCCCGGCTTCTGCTGCATCTTCCAGTATTTCTGCTCTTCTGTCTTTGAGGTCTTCTTTTATCCCTTCTCTGCACCATTTAGCAAGCTTGGACGTTAGCATTTGGTCTCCTGAGGCTCGCGCCTTGCCTCATTGGCGAATGAGCTCGAGAGTTTCTGAAGACAGGCGTCCTTTTGTGTCTTTCTCTCTCTCTCGGTATTCTTTGCACAATCATAGAGGTGCTGAACCAGTCGGTTCTTCACACGCTACCTGTCCGAATGCAAGGTACCCTCCCAATTGAAAACCAGCAGGACAGTTCTACTGTTCAAGAAGGGAGACATTCACGACATCGGCAACTATCGCCCCATCTGCCTGTTGTCCATCATCTACAAGCTGTTTACATGAGTCATCCTGAACAGGATTGGCAGAACACTAGATGAAGGACAACCATGCGAGCAAGCTGGCTTCCGGAAAGGATTCAGCACAATCGACCATATCCACACAGAAATCAAGATCATTGAGGTTTGTAGGGAGTACAAGATGCCACTATGTCTCACGTTCATTGATTTACAGAAAGCCTTTGTTTCTGTGGAGACTGAAGCAGTCATCGAAGTCCTAGCCAAACAGGGTGTTCAAACCCAATACATCAAGCTCCTTTGTGAGCTATATTACAGATTCACCACCAGGATCTCACCATTCTACAAAGAAGTGATCATTGATGTCAAAAGAGGGGTTCGACAGGGTGATACCATTTCACCAAAACTCTTCAGCGCCACCCTCGAGAACATCATGCGACAATTAGAATGGGAAGGAATGGGAGTGAAGATACATGGTCGGCAACTACACCACCTCTGCTTAGCTGATGACATCTTTCTAATAACACCAAACATTAGCCAAGCGGCACAAATGCTGGCTGACTTCGACCGAGAATGTGGAAAGATAGGTCTACAGCTGAATCTAAAGAAAACTATGTTCATGAAAAATGAGCTAGTTCCAGAGGTCCCATTCACTCTCAATGGAACAAACATCTCTGAATGCAGCAGTTATGTGTACCTAGGTGGAGAAGTCAACATGATGAGCGACCTAAAACCTGAGCTGCACAGGAGGAAGAGAGCAGCATGGAAGGCCTTCAAAGGCATTGAAGAAATAGCTAAAAGGACGAAGAACCTCCGGCTCCGGGCACATCTCTTTGACTCCACCGTTCTCCCTGCATTAACATATGCCTCAGAGACCTGGGCCCTATGAAAGCAGGATGAGATTGCTATTTGGGTCTCCAAGAGAGGAATCGAAAGAGCTATGCTTGGAATATCACACCTCACTCAAGTAAGAGAAGGAATCCAGAGTTCCAACCTCCGTCACTATTCCAGAATCAGGGACGCTGTCTCGTTTGCCAAGGCATCGAAAATCAGATGGGCTGGACATGTAATGCGATTTGGAGACGACCGCTGGACTAGAGCCGTTACCGACTGGATCCCACGGGATGTCAAAAGATCACGTGGCTGCCCACCTACAAGATGGTCAGACTTCCTTGTCAAGACTCTGAAGGAACGGTTTGAGGCTCTTCATATTCCTGAATCAACCAGATGCCATTGGGCTACACTGGCATGTGATAGGGTCAAATGGAAATGTTACTGGCTCCCACTCAAGCAAATCGATGAATAACGGCATTCAAGTGATCAAGTGATCAAGTGAAGAGAATAAATCAATACTGTTTAAAACAGAAAAACAACAGAGAAAAACTAATAACATCAAAAGTTGTGTTTTGCTTTTTGGCCTACACCTGCAGTGCTCAGGGAACGTGCTTGACCCCAAAGGAGTCAAAACTGAGCCTTCTGCAAAGTAAGTGCTCCAGCACATTAAGCTTTTCCCCAGTTCCCAAAGGTGGTCCTTTGCAGTAATAAAGTGGATAAATCTAGTCAGACTGTCTGAAAATAAATCATGCATAAATTACCAATAACAATAAAACAAACTCTAAATATATCAAAAAGCACAGTAAGGAAATAATGTATTTTATGCCCTTTATATTCACTAGCTAAGCTGAAAGAGACTTGTAGACATGGGGCAGAGCTGCTACTGGCTCTCCCCGTGACCAGCCGCTCATGAGGCGCCCGGGAGGGATGGTGGGTTCTAGCCCTGGCCCACCACCCTCAGCAGAGCCTCGCAACAAGCCAGACGACCCCCACTCCATGAGGGCCTCCATTTTCCACATCCGGACTTCTCTCCGTCAGACCTCCACCCAGCAGACCAGCCTATCAGCGGCCGCGCGGTTCATCAATAAATGCTGGACTTAGAGATGGCTACAAGAATATGCTACCTGCATGGCAGAGCCTGGCAAGCTACCCGTGTTGTATTTGATATATATGCCAAATACCAGTAACAATTATAGACCTCTTCCGGAATGGATTGAGGCTCTTTATGTTCCTGGAGCAAGCAGATGCCTTGGGCTCTACTAGCATGAGACAGGACATATGGAGATGTTACTGGGGCCCGCTCGAGCAAATCGATGATGAACGGGAAAACAGTGATACAGTGAATAGTGAAGCTGAAAGGGATTAACTCATTAAAAAACATCAACTATTAAAGTTTCAGGAACCTGACTAATCTATCATACTTATTATTAATTTTCATTCTTATGTCTATTATTTTATATTTATATTATTTATTATGTATATTTATTTATATTTATTTTTATATATTTTATATTTATTTCAAAATATCCTAGTTAAAATGTAACCTTTAAGAACAGCAAAATCATTAGGTCCTGATTAACTCTGAAACCTATCAACATTTTAGGAGAAAAGTTCCCCATATCCATGCCATTCCCTCTCTGCACCTTTGTGTTAGGAAGGCTGGACAGGCCAGTCTACCCTCCGTAACTGTCCACCTTCCTGCAGTGACTGCTTTTGAGAGGTCATACTGTTATCTCTCTTAAGGATGTCCTCTTTAATAAACATTCTTCCTGTACGTCAGTTTGAGGAAAACCTCCTTCTTTGCTGGCAGTGTATTTGGTCTCTGCATGAAACCTTTGGGGAAGACATTTGATTTTGATTCCTTTAGACCAACCCCTCCCTTTCTGCCTCTCTCTCTTTCCCCACCTTCCTCCCATCCCACCCTCTCACCATTTCAAGACCCCCATGGCAAGGCACGTGCTCTACCACTGAGCCAAGACATATCCCCAGCTCCTTGTTTGATTTCCGGACCAATTTTCTTTTACTTCCATGGTCTGACCATTTGGTAATATTTACTTATAATGGGGTTAAACCATTTTGAGAGATGCTGGTTTATTAGTTTTCATCTAATGGTTTTCACTCACTGGGGAGTGAGTAGCTAGACTGGTGAACTTTGTATTTCTGTATTTATGTTTGGTCAATAGCCGATACTTTTAAAGCTGTAAGTTTTCTCCACGAGTCTGTATGTTTACAGGTCTATAACTTAGAAATGACTTTTCCTCTGTATATGTATATATTTCTTCACTCCAAGAAGAAACATATACTTCCAAATTAGGTTATAAATCTTTGAAAAGAGCCCCATCCTGAATGATTTAGAAATAAGCAAGCACTTGGGAGAAAAAGGACTCTCAGCCATTGTTGGTGGGAATGTTGACTGGCACAGACTTTTTGGAAAACAATATGGACATTCCTCCAAAGACTAGAAATTGAACTCCCATTTGACATAGCCAAAACACTCCTGGGAATATACCCTGGGAGACCAAAAACAGACAGCAGAAACACCATCTGCACTTTTATTTTCATAGCAGCACTATTCACAATAGCAGAATCTGGAAACAACCAGAGTGCCCGAGATTCGATGACTGGATAAAGAAACTTTGGTACATCTACACAATGGAATACTATGCAGCTGTTAGGAAAAATTAAGTTATGAAATTTGCCTATAAATGGATGGACATGGAGAGGATCATGTTGAGTGAAATTAGCCAGAAGGAAAAGGACAGCTATAGAATGACTGCATTTATTTGCATGACATAAATATATATACATATATATGTGTGTATATATATATTTATGGCAACACTATCCAAAAGGCAAAACATGGATGAAGAGGTCTTGTCAATAGGTGGAATCTACCACAAACATGTGGGAGTAGAGGTTAGCTAAGACAGAGAAGGAAACAATGTGCTAATAATCATCAAAAATGATAATACCAGCTTAGAACTGAGCACTGAATATAGTCAAAGGGATACACACAAAAACCTCTAAATCGTATGTATTGTAATTCACAATGTGTAAGAGAAGGGAAAAAGAGAGAAAAATAAAGAGAGAAAGAGAGAAAAGAGATAAAAGAACCTGCCATAGAGTCAGGCTGGGGGGGGGGGAATTGGGGACATGGTGGTGGGAAATGGGCACTGGTGGAGGGATGGGTGCTGGAACACTGCATGACCGAAACCCAAACATGAACATCTTTGTAATTGTATATCTCACGGTGGTATAATAAAATATTTTTAAAAAATTAAAAAAAAGAAATAAGCACTTTAAGTGAGTATTTCTAAATTACCAGAAAGTAAGGAAATTGAATCTCCAATATTTTCAATATGAAAGCAAAAGTATTATTACAGAAAATAACTCAAATGTTTTAAGTTTTCAAGCTCATATAATTGAGAAGACTCCTGTAACATTTGGTTTAATAAAGACTTATACCTTCTCTTTGTTAAATATATGTTAAAATACATAAAAGCTCTCTATATACGTAGATTTTAATTCTACTTGGGCATGTTTTTCCTAATCACAACTAATTGTATTGGCTAGCATTCTCTACTAAGTGTTTAGGATTATAAAAATGTACCTTTGTGTTTAATTAACTAAATGATCATTATTATGGAAAATTTATAATAGTATATCAGTTTAAAGATAAATTCCAAAATGTTAGGTAATCAATCTGGAGTCAAATTAAGGGACATTCAATGATTAACTAAACCATTTCAATAATAACAAATTTAGTCACTTACTAAATATAATTCGAGTTTATATACTCTTGTTGCTTACTTTATAAGCTACAGGCTTATAAATGGAATCTGCTAATGAGATTTATATGCTGAGTCTATTAATGAACATTGCTTGCTTTTTCTACTTTAGGGAGCTGTGCTTCAAGAGATGAAGACAGAGTGGTAAGGGAATTCTGCAGTTATTTCATAGGTTGAAACCAACCGAGGACAGAGGCTTTAAAAGTAAGACTTTCAAAAGGAGCTCTTCTCTTTTGTTCATGGTGGTAAGAACGCATTTGTCAAAGCTCTCAGAACCACACACTAAGAAGTTTAAGTGTGAATAACTTTAAAACAAATACAAAGGAAGAGTATATATGCAATTTGGCCACATCGACCTTCTGCTTAAAATCTTACTTGAATTGTTAGTATTTCTTAGCATGGAGACCAGGCCTGGTAATCGTCCCTGGGCCTGTCTTTTCCATGCTCTTTGTAATTCCTGCATATTTAAAACACTTAACAGGTACCTAGCCGAGGTAAACACACAAGTTTCCTCTCTTGACACATTTTTCCGTATTTGTTTACATGAGCCCTGTCTCCAAAGCTTGGTTCTTAGCTTCACCACAGCTAAGTTGTGGGCATTAAGGCTCAGGTCATATTTTCTCGGGAAGGACCTCTGTGGGCCACTTCCTGTCTCTGACACTCATAACAGGCTAGGGATGGCAATTCACTTTGGAGCCAGCCTCCTCTGAATATAATACAGGCCTGGGGGAGTAATTGTCTTACTTTACGTCTTAATTACTCTAAAGTTCTTAGATCTTCTCAAAAAAGAGCTGGCTCCCTGGATGTACCTCTAAGTTCCAGAAATAACCTGCTAAGAACTGAATAACTGATGCCTTGACCCACACCAGTAACGCTACCAACACAATTTATAGGATGTCCCAAGGCACACTGTTACATGACCTGCATGTCCCAAGGCACACTGTTACATGACCTGCATGCCTAAGAACTGACATGCAGTGAAACCTCTGGACACAGGCTTGGATGAGCTTCCTCAGTAGGCAACATGCTGTATGCACTGTCACATACTGTTGCTAGGAAAATTAAGCACAGGCTGTGGAATGGAATACTTAGAAGCTCAGGTCTGTCTCTGAGTCTTGCAACTTTTGTCTTGACTGATCTCTCTCTCCTCCGCTCTCATTTCCCATCCATCCATCCATCCATCCATCCATCCATCCATCCATCCATCCATCCATCCATCCATCCATCCATCCATCCATCCATCCATCCATCCATCCATCCATCCATCCATCCATCCATCCATCCATCCATCCATCCATCCATCCATCCATCCATCCATCCATCCATCCATCCATCCATCCATCCATCCATCCATCCATCCATCCATCCATCCATCCATCCATCCATCCATCTGCCTACCTACCTACCTACCTACCTACCTACCTACCTACCTACCTACCTACCTACCTACCTACCTACCTACTTATTTATTTTAGGCCACACGTGGTGGTGCTCAGGGGTTACTCTTTGTTCTACATTCAGAAATCACTCCTGGCAGTTCTTGGGGGACCCTATGGAGTGACAGGGATTGAACTCGGCTTGGCCTTACACAATTAGCCCTACCTGCTGTACTATTGTTCTGGTCCTGTCTTGGTTGATTTTAATTGCTTGCTTTCATGGTAGGTACTTAGGTCTCCCCTCCACAGTGGCAATGAGTTAATACCCAGATGTAACTTAAAGAAGCTATTTTGTCACGAGTCTCAAAGTAGCCCCAGAGCAGAAAGGGTTTATGGATGCAGGAACTAAGGCTTGGTAAGTCTCACTGGTGAGACATACCAGAGAAGGAGGGGATCTTTGGGAAGAGGAGACACTCAATAGGAACAAAAGATTGTGATAGGAACTTGAAAGACCAGAGTTTCAAAGCTCTTGTCCTGAACAACATTCTAGCAACAGACTCTTACCTAGACAGAAAGCCCCAAGTGGGGTCAGTTTGGGAAAGCCCATAAAATCGACTTTACAAAAAGCAAACTGCCTGCTTTTCTACAGCAGCTTACAACTCAAAGTGGGGTGTGCAACTACTTCCTTCACTTTGGGGGGTTCCATTTGCTTTTTTCCCCCTATGGAGAAGGCTGCCTTCTCCTTTTTCTCCCCCCTGCCACCTCCCTCTTCATAGTCCTCGTAAAGTCATTTTACCTCATTATTTGTATTCTGAAATTCTTTTCTGGGAAGCCTGGGCAAAGGAAGGGCTTTCTTTTCCTGTAAAGAACAAGCCCTTCTCCAGCCTGAGGCCACTGCTGCCCCCAAACTCAAGTGGTGGGGGTGAGATCCTGACCTATGGAGAGCAAATGGACCTAAGCACTCTGGGACACGAGTGCTGAACTGCAAGGGAGCTCAGGCCGACTTTATCAGTCCTGGGCCTCATCTACCATGACCCTGCACATCCAGGGAGATGTGCCCAAAGTGGGTTGGGCAGGAGGGCAGTAGCATTCCCTGTAGAAAATTATCCCCTGTCCTCCACTTCTCCACTGACATCATCTAGGGACTTGCCAGGAGACTGAAATCATTTCATAAGCCAACCTGGAAAATGACATTAGTGTGAACCCCAGAAGCCTGAACTGAGATTCAGACAACACATCCAGAGTGGGAAAAGTCTGAACCCAGGCTCCAAGGTACAGCACACATCTTGCATGCATGAGGTCCCCGCTTTCAACCCCTGGCATCACCAAAGAAACAGTAAAACAGAAAACACCAACACTGCCTCTTTCTCAGGTTCCTGGAAACAAAGCTTAGTCCCCTTAACTGCAGTACCATAGGAGAGCTGAGCAGTGCAAGGAGCAGAGAAGCAAACAGCAGGCAGAGCAAGGCCCATGACGACTCAGCCTCTCAAATACATCTTTGTTTCAGATTCTGCCTTTAAGGAAAATCTCTGTACAACATAAAATTCAAAATTGGACATTTAAAAATTTAAGGTTTTTGGCAAGGAGGGCTACCATTTGTTAATTTTGCTGACAACTTAAAAAATTAGCAGTCTATCCCATCACAAAAAAAAATCACAAAACAATAACAAAATTTTGCTAAGGATTATCTACTGGCAATTCTTTTGCTTGTTTTGGGGCCACACCTAGCAATGCTCGAGTTACTCCCGGTTCTGAAACCAAGAATTACTCCTATCAGTGCTTGGGGGATGCAGGGATCAAAAAGGGGTCAGATACATGCAAGGCAAAAACCCTACCCTCTGTACTATGGCTCCCACCACACTTCCGGTAAATCTTAATCTTTCAGAGAGAGAAAACAATGTACTTTATCTTAGTGTCCTAAGATTAATTACAGAGAAATACAATATGTAACAAATGCCAAGGCATTGAAAATAAGATGGGCTGGACACGTAATGCGATTTGGAGATGACCACTGGACTAGAGCCGTTACCGACTGGATTCCACCGAGTCTAAAAAGGTCACGTGGCTGCCCACCTACAAGATGGTCAGACTTCTTCGGTCAAGACCCTGAAGGAACGGTTTGAGGCTTTTTGTATTCCTGAAGCAACCAGATGCCATTGGGCTACACTCGGCACGTGATAGGGTCAAATGGAAATGTTACTGGCGCCCGCTCGAGCAAATCGACTAATAACGGGATTCAAGTGATCAAGTAAACAAATGCCAATTCACTGGGGAGGTTTCCACTACAAGTCAATAGTTCTGATTAGAATGAGAGAGCTTTAGCGTTGATTAGGAAAGAAGCTGGGGTTGAGGGTGGGGGGGTTTGGGCCACACCCAGGGATGCAGAGGGGCTATGCCTTGCTCTGTGCTTAGGAATGACTCCTGGTGGTGACTTTATGTAGTGCCAGGAGGCAAATCAGGATTGGCAGGAGTCAGTCGCAGTGGTGCTCGGGAACCATATGGAATGTTGGGGACCAAATCCAGGTTGGTCACATGCAAGGCAAATGCCCTACCTGCTGTGTTACCACTCCAGCACCACAGTTAGATCTTTGATTTCAATGTCCTATTTGGGGTAGCTAGGTCCCCCCTATGCTAAAAGGCTGACTACTGAATAAATGCAAGTGCAAGCAAGCAAGCAAGTAGTCATGGTATTACTTCATGGGGCCTCCATCCACACCCCCATGGCCACTTTGCACTGAGTCCACCCCTCCATCCAAACCCTGCAAAGAGGCCACACTAAGTCACCCTGAGCTGGGCTGAGCAGACATTACAGTGGTGGAGTTACTGTCTGCGCATAGTATCTGGATTATAGGTGACATGGCACGCCCACTAATCACACTGCATATTCCGTTGATGCCACTGTGTACCCCACTAGATTTTTAAGTAAATCTAAAAATTGTAAGTTCTGCAGGTAAGCCAGAACATCATGTCTAAATATAGAAGATGCTCAAGAAAGGTTCTTACCCTTTCATGGCCCCATCAATTCCCCTCTAGAGCTCCTCTGATGAGCAAATCTCCTAAGTTAGCCCATGGTTCAAACAGGTACATCTCTGACGCCTCGTGGGCTCACACAGCTCTACAGGAAGCATAAGCGTTAAGTCCCTATTACAGGACTCCCTAATCCAGACTGGGGCTTGCGGAGGACAGGAAGATAAAGGGGGTGATTAAAAATCACTTCCTAGTGCCTCTGGAGTTGTTGCCCAATGCTCCCTGATTGTGCCCCCTCTCGTCTAATACGTGGGGCCTAGCCTGCAACATCAGCAATGTGGAAGGGGCCCCGTATTTGTTCTGGGGTTTCATACTGACTCTTTCCACCGCATATTGGCTTTACCCTGCCCTGCCCATGCAGCTCTGACCCCTCTCAAAACAGATCTGTGCTGTTCCAGCACATGCCATGTCATGTACACACAGGGAGCTCTCTGAAACTTATCTGGAAGCTTCAGTGCTAATGAGCCAGTCTGGGAGCCCCTGGGTCCCAGGGCAACTGCCCCAGGGCAGAAGGACTTGGAGAGGGAGTCCAGTGGGACTCTGGAAGCAATGCCTGAGTCTCTTTGAGCCCTCTGGGCTGAAGCTGCTCTGCCTTCAGTCTCTGAAAGTGGAGCAAGCCGCATGGAGGAGGAAAGGTTGTAGCACTAACAACCTTGTTGGTTATCAAACACTGTCTTACCCCAGCAAGGAAATAAGAGTTGTTTCCAAGGAAACTGGGGTGACAAAGCTGCAGAATTCTGGAAAATTTGTGGCTGGAGGAGACTCCAGTGGCTGGGTGATTCCACTTCTGGAAATATGTGTGTTTTGAGAACAGAGCAGATGAGTGTCCCAAAGTAACCAATGCAGAGATCTACTCATCCTACTCCAAACCCGCTGACTTCAGAGCAGAAGCTTAAGCAGAACCTGCCCGACTCTGCATTCCCAACGGGCCTGTGCTCCCACCGGATCTGCGTACATGACTCAGTACTTGCTGCTCCCCAGCCCCCCCCAAGGCACAAAGTATCACCTGCAGAGCCCCAGGCGCCCACGGACTGCACCTATCACCCATTAAAAAAAAAAGAATAAATGGTGTTTACTTGCAAGTTTTTCTTCACAGCCCTCATTTCAGGGCTCCAAAATGACTTGAGAGTTTGCGAAGAGTAAAATATAAAGAAGCCAGCTTAGCAGCACCCAGCAGTAGGGGTGCAGATGGACACCAAACAGACCCGGCGGGGCTTCCTCGCCTAGAGAGGGCCAGTTCTTCCTTTTTAGTTTGTGCCCAGACCTGAGCCTGCAGGTGGACACGGAGCACCCTGCGCAAGCACACACGTGCTGGAAAACAAACCCATGTATGGGAAATGGCTATTTCAATGCCTTCATCCGAGCTATGGAAGCAACCACACCAAATCCTGTGCGCACTAAGCCAGTGCCTGTCTCCGTTCTTGTTTTGCTCAAGAGCTGCTTCTGGGCAAACAGGACAACTGCCAGAGATCAAGCAGAGTGTGGGAGAGCAGACTCCGCGCTCACCTCAAATACTGATTCCGGGTTGGCAGGTGCCTGGTTAGAGGGTCCCGGCAGGAACAGGTAAAACTGGTCAAAAGTGGGTAGAAGAAGGGGCAGGAACGAGCAGGTGGGCGGATAAGAAGACCAGAAGATAAATACATCCTTAAGGGGAAACCCGAGGAAGGGAGGCGGCAGGAGATGCGAAGAAGCAGAGAGGAAGGGAGAGAGAGAAGCCAGGAGGGGGCGAGTTCGTGGGGCTGGGGGCGCTCGCCTGAGGGGAAGGCGCGGAGTGCACTGGGGGCGTAAGGGGGTCTATGGGCGTCCTTACCAGCAGTGGCCGAGCGCAAGCTCTCGAGGCTCCAGGAGCGGGCAGGGCGCCACGCATGCCACCCCTGCATACCACGCCACTGCTGTCCGAGTCGGACCCTGGGGACAGTCCGACGCTGCTGCCGCCGCCGCTGCTGCTGCTCGTGCCCAGGTCACCGCTGGTCTGCCCGCTCGACTCGCTGGGGCACTGCTGCGTCTCCGGTGCACACGGGGCCCAGCTCCAGCCACAGGCTCGCGGGCGGCGGCGCGGGCCAGGGCAGGCCGGGGGCGGTCGGGCTGCCGGGCAGGGGACGCGCGCACCGGGGGGCCCGGGTCGGGGCCGCAGTCGCCGGGAGAGGGTGTGCGGACAGCCGCGAAGCGTCCTCGGCCTCATCCCCGCCGCCGCGCGGCTGCTCCCGGCCAGCTGACATCATGGGGCTCCGCCAAGGAGGTTCCCGGCCGGCGGCCGCGTCTCCCGGCCCCCGGCCACACCGGGCGACCCCTCTGCGGCAGCGGCACGCGCGGCCGGGCCGACCCCCGGGAACCTCCGAGGGCCGCCAGCTCTCGTCCGGCCGGGCGGGCGCGGAGCCGCGGCGCCGACCCGGGTTTGGGTCGCGGGCCCCGGCTAACGCGCTCACGCACGCGCGCACGCAGACCCGGAGCGGCGGCGGGCGGAGACCGCGGGGCCGGCGGGGCGCGTCCGGCCGCAGCACGTCGCTGAGCGCCCCGGGCTCCCGGAGGGGATGCTGCTCCACGCCTCCCTGCGGCCCAGCGGGTGAGAGGAAACATCGCACGCGGCTCCCGAGCTCCTCCCGGATCCCGATCCGCCCCCTGGAGCGTTTCCGCGGCGGGGTGCGGAGGGCATGGTGCTGGCAGACCCCGGGCGGGCCGCGGTGCACGGAGGCCCGGACTGGTCCGGCCCGAGACTGCCCAGCGTCCAGGCGCCGAGAGCAAACGGGCACCCGCGCACCTGCGCGCCAGGAGACTTTAGAGTGTCTGGAAAAGTCAACGCACAGGCACAAATGAAACCCGGGCCCACGAAGTACAGGCAATAGATCCATACATGCAAGGATTCCAGGAGCTCTGGTTTTGCGGGGGTCGGGGAGGGAGTCTCTGTTTCCTCAGAGCTTGCAGACACACCAGAGCACTCAGTAGGTTCTCGAGTGCCTGTAGGGTGAGGATTAGGTACATTCCCTGCTGCTGACAGGAGACAGAATCCAGAACTTTGGTGGGTGGGGTGGCGTACCAGGCAGTGCTCAGGGCTCACTCCTGGCTCTGCACTCACCTAAATGGTTTTGTTTTGTTTTTTGTTTTCGGACCACACCCAGCAATTCTCAGGGGTTACTCCAGGCTGGCTCTGCCTCAGAAATCACTGCTGGCAGCGCTCAGGGAGACCATAGAGGCTACTGGCTGTTGAACTAGACAAGCCATGTGCAAGGCAAATGCTATCTCTCCAGCCTCTAAGGACTTCTTATGGGAAAGATGGTATCTTGGCCTGGAGAGATAGTAGTGTGCAAGACAGTACATTTGCCTTGATGCAGTCAACCCAGGATCTAGCCCTGGCACTGCATATGGTCTACTGCACCTACCAGGAGCGATACCCCCCACACACACACACCCCAGTGTAAAGCCGGAGTTATCCCTAAGCACCGCAGAGTGTCTTTCCCAGCTCAAAACAATCTCAGCGTGAACTACAGCAGGAGAAAGCTTCACCTTGAAGGGTGATGTGTGAGGGGTACCTACTGTGTACCGATCAGATTGCTAAAGCTACTCCCCTTCGTGTTCTCCCTCTCCCCCCCCCCACCATCACTCCTCCAAACCTCGGGAAACTGGTGCTAGTATAAAAAATATTAAGGATGGTTTAGGTAAAATGAGCGGTGCTTGCCAAGGCCCTGCACAACAGCGGCAATAGAGCAGATGCTGGAAAAGTGTCATTCTCCTTTAAGCTTTTCACTTGGGATCCATTTCCTTTCCCAACACCTATGCACTCCCAGCTTTGCACCAGCCAGGTACTGCATCTTTGATAAGTATTTATTACTGTGTGGGGCTATCTGTTCCCTTCTCTATCAGATGTATATCAATGCCAACAAGTTCTATTGTACTGGTATAAATAGTTATTTATTATTTATTTTGGTTTTGGGGCCACACCTAGTTGTGCTCAGGGGAGCCATATGCAGCGCCAGGGATCAAAACGGGTCAGCTCTGTGCAAGACAAGTCCCTTACCTGCTGGACTCTCTCTCTCTGGCCCCTATACTCAGTTATTATTTATCTTGATATAGTATTGCTGGCACCAACACACCAGGAGACTAGGGACAATGTCAGGCAAATGTTTATGTACTATACAAAGCTCTGTATAGGTGTAAGGCACTACCAGTGTTGCTATGGGCGGGGGGTAACTTGACTCTTACCTGCTCCTTGAAGGTCCCTTCCTCTGTTTACAAATCTGGGGATCTGAGGCTTTTGGGGTCATTTCACCCCTGCCATGTGCACTTCCCACTCTGCCTCTGTGCTTCCTCCTGCTTGGGAAGGACAGGTCCCTTTCTCCATGTGCCTAATGGGGACATTCCATTTGTGTTGCATATTTGTTCTGATGACAGCTGCAAGCGGAGTCCTGGGAGAGTAGAAGAACTGCTCAGCCATTGACCGCAGAAGCCGTAGCTCCAGAGGCACCTCTCCCCCACTAGAGGCCTTAGGTACATGCCATGTAGACACGAGAACCCGAGTTCAAATGGACCCCCAAAACTGCCAGGGATAGCTCCAGAGGCCCTGAGTTCTGCTGGACCTGAGTACTGAACTGCCAGGCCTGGTTTGCAGGGTATTACCAGGCATCACCATGGGGGTCCCCTGAACATTGCTTTGGGATGACCCCTCCCAAAAGGAGATACCTCTCTTAATCCATGAGCAAATCCTTTGAGTTCTCTTCTCAAATAAGTCCAAGTTACCCATATCTTCCTGCACCTGAAAGACAGCTTCAGCCTTTTGTCCCCGCACCGCTGCGACAGTCCTGGCTCCCTTGGTCTCTCAGTGTCCCTTCCCCCTCCTCACTTCACCTTTCGCTTGTTTCTGTTCTTTCTCCTTCCCCAGAGCACTTGCACTTGCTGTTCTTGTATCTGGAATGTTCTGCTTTTCAAGGTGCTGGCTCTTAACATCAGAAATCCAGTAACTGTCACTTCTTCGGTAAGACTATTCCTTTGCCAGCAGTTTAGTTATGTTACCCGACCCAACAGAGCCAGGGCAGCATTACAGCTTTACTCATCGCTGTGTAACTAGTGTCTGCAGACTGCCTGCAACAGGCTTGGGAGTAGGCTAGTGCCTGTGAAGGAAGTGCTGCAGCTCTGGTGCCACCCTGAGGCCAGTGAAGCCAGAAGAGAGCATTTTTTGCTCTTTGGCTCAGAACTTTGCTATTCTGAGCTTCTCCATGGTATATTGTGGCTCAGAACTTTTGCTAACTTTGCTTCTCCATGGTATATTGTGCACTGAGGGTTCTGCTCAGAACCCTCAGTGCACAATATACCATGGAGAAGCACCTATGGATGGTTCAAGCCTGTATTAGCCACTGTGTCAGCCAGACAGCTGAGGGGGCAGTCTTTCTTTCTAAGTCCATTTCTCTTTTAAATTTCTGCAAGTTTTCATCAAGTCTTATCACTAATAACCATTCTGGTCTCAGCTGTACTGAAGGGATGTAGAGCATCTTTATTTTGAGTTCTGGTATGAGAAAGGGATCCATATTTCATCCTACCATGAGATGGCAGCTACAGTGAAACAGTATCCAAAGTTAAAAGAAATCTAAGGAAGGTCACATTTTCCCAGTGAAGTTTCCGGGCTCTTTTTTCTAATAAGATTAAAAGAGAAAACTGCTTCTCTTCCAGTTTGAGATTATAAGGAACTCATTCTACCCCTCTCCCTCTGTCTGAATTAACACAGATATGATGTTTTTATTGTACGAGTGGACACAGAGGTGGGTCAGGTTCCTCAAGGCTGGCTCAGCAATGTGAGAAAGGATGGAATTTGGTGTGTGGAAACAGACACAGGATAGAATGGAAACTTTCTAACCCTCACAATCACATCTCTGTCTCTCTAACCTGAGGATTTCTGATCCTCAAAATCACATCTCTGTCTCTCCTAACCCTACACTTCAGGTCCTACAAGCCAGAGAGATGGGGGGTTAAAATCTTAGTTTTGGCTCTTACTATACTTGCAATCTTGGTTTTCTTTCATACTTGCCCATAAAATAATGATTATACCATTTTGCAGATTATGAGGACTAAATGAAATGTAAATGTGCAACAGTGTGGCCATGTGTGAAACAGAAGTTGCTTTAAGTTATTTTGTATCACTTGTATCACTTGTCTTCCGTTGTTCATTGATTTGAGCAGGTGCCAGTAATGTCTTTCCAGAAAAATGTGCGTGGACCACTGGATAGCCACATAACCAAAGAATGCAAAATACTTCAAACACCTTACATTTAGTAAAGGATTATTATGATTGACACCAAAACATGATCAAAGAAAAAATTGAATATGATCAACTTTTAAAAAGTTTGTGTTTGAAATTATATTAATAATGCAAAAAGATAACTATAGTAAGATAAACTATATAAATTAAATATCTGATATATGAAATTTCCATGATATAAAAGACACATCAATAAAAAGACATATATCTCTGTTGAAAACTGAGCAAAGACTGACTAGCTATCATTTCAAATAATATACTAATGAAACGGGAAAGGCAAATCATCACTACAGTGAGAAAGCACATCACACCAAACCAATTTACTTAGACTTACAAAGTTAAAGCAGTTACAGCAAGGATGTGTATATCAGAAAAGCTGCCCAGGTAGCAGAAATGTGTGACGTGCAGCTGCTGAGGATGACTGGTTAGCAGCAACTCAATGGATTCAACATAGATTCAACATCTGACCAACAGTTCTAATTCTAGGCATAAGAATTAAAACATGCCTTTAGTATAGCATATACAGTCCTTTTATGTAGTGTATCCAGATACTTGTTTACAGTGATGCACTCTTGAGATTCCTATCAGTTTATTATTTCAACAACAACAAAAAACTTAAAAATATAAAGTCACAAAAATTGTCTTAAATTTTTGTGAAACACACAGAGCATTAGTTACAAAGAGTCAAAGATGGACACAGTCTGAGTGTCTGTGAATATTAAGTGGCTAGTCAAATTGGGGTATACTCATATAGTGGAATCTTTATTATCTAGTCACCAAGTGGGTGACAGATTGGCAACGTGGATAAACCTTGAAAACGCTTTTGGGGGCCCCACCAGTGGTGCTTAAAGATTATTACTTCTGGCTCTGTGTCCAGGGATTATTTCTGGAAAGTATTGCAAGATAGGGGTGCTTTAATGAAATATTGGTAAAATAAAATAGTAAAATATTTTATGTAATAAGTTATTTTCTCTAATAAGTTCACTGTATCACTGTCTTCCCATTCATCATCGATTTGCTCGAGCAACAGGGGGCTGTGATAGGCTGGTCTGCTGGGTGGAGTTCTGACGAGAGGGGAGGTCCGGATGGGGAAAATGGAGGCCCTCATGGAGTGGGGTTGTCTGGCTTATTGCCAGGCTCTGCTGGAGTGGCAGGCCAGGGCTAGAACCCGCCTTCCTCCCAGGCGCCTCGTGAGCGGCTGCACAAGGAGAGCCAGTAGCAGCTCGCCCCATGTCTGTGAGGCTCTATATCTATTAAGACTTCTCTATATCTATTAAGACCTCTAATAAGTTAATTGCTAATTAACTCAAACAGGGTTCTGAAATAATAGGGAGCATGTGATTTTTTAACTCTGAATTAAAAAGCCTCAATGATCAAAACCTGCCTTGAGGATTTATTTATTCATTTTTTTTTAAAAGTCTAATCTAATCTACTACAAAGTGTGGGAGTCTGAGGTTAGGTAAGACAGAGAAGGGAACAGTATGCTAAAAATTGTTGAAAGTGATAATACCAGAACTGAGCATTGAATACAGGCAAAAAGATAAACATGATAACCTATAAATGTATGTATTGTAAATCACAATGTGTAAGAGAAGGAAGAGAGAGAGAAAGAGAGAAAAAGAGATAAAGAACCTGCAGTAGAGGCAGGCTAGGGGAGGGAGGGAAGTGGGGACATGGTGGTGAGAAATGGGCACTGGTGGAGAGATGGGTGCTGGAACTCTGTATGACCAAAACCCAAACATGAACTTCTTTGTAATTGTATATCTCACAGTGGTATAATAAAATACAAAAAAAATTATAAAATTTTTTAAAGTCCTAATCTGATTCATACTTGTATCACTTATATCTCTTGTTTTCCTGTTGTTCATCAATTTGCTTGAGCATGTGCCAGTAATGTCTCCATTCGTTGGGAATGAGGTCCATTATTGTTACTGTTTTTGGCATATCAAATACACCACGGGTAGCTTGCCAGGCTATTCTGTGGCTTGGGTTCATCCCTGAGGACCCAGTCTCTTTCTATGTCAGACCATCAACCATCCACGGCCCACGGGGCAAAGCCCTGGGTGTAGACAAAGCTTGTCTTCTGTCTGCCACCTGCCAATGCAGCCGGACACTGCAGCCAAACCTGCAACACTTCAAGGGGCATGGTTCATACTTAATTTTATTTATTAATTTTATTTAAAAATTTTTTTTGATTTTTGGGTCACACCGTGATGCTCAGAGTTATCCTGGCTCTGCACTCAGGAATTACTCATGGTGGTGCTCATAAATAAAAAATAAATACATAAATCATAAATAAATAAAAATATTTATTTTTATTGAATCACCATGAACCATGAGATATGCAGTTACAAAGCTGTTCCTGATTGGGTTTCAGACAGTGTTCCAACATCCATCCTTTCACAGTGTACATTTCCCATCATCAGTGTCCCAGTTTCCTACCACCTCCCCCCTACCTCGATGGCAGGCAATTCTCTCTCTCTCTCTCTCTCTCTCTCTTTCTGTTTCTCCCTTTTGGGCATTATGGTTGTAAGACAGGTACTGAAAGGTTATCATGTTTGCTCCTTTACCTACTTTTAGCACTCAGTTCTTGTCCACAGTGATCATTTCCAACTACTTTTGTCAGTGGATCCCTTCTCTATCTGATCCACTCCGTGTCTTCCTTGATTCTTCATAAAATTCCTCTATGTTAGAGATCTTTTTTAGAGAGTTTTTCCAATATCTTTAAATGATTTTGCTAACTCAAATCCCAGCCCATAACAGTAAGTACATATTACTTCAACAGAAATCAATAGGTACTGCACCCATATGCTGGAGGCAGACTCTGAGTCCAGCTCAGCACTGCCCCTCAGGTCTGAACCTTGGCATGGCACAGGTCAGACTTGGGCATTGCTTTAGGGCTGACCTCCCAGGCTTCCTCACTGTCTTTCTACAACAGACCCAATTCTGGAAGCCAGGAATGCCCGCCCTCATGTAACTCCCAAGGCGAGGACACAATGATGCATCTCTGTTTTTTATCAGGCTGCAGTTGATGATGCTCAGGGGTTACTCCTCATTATGACGCAGGAATCACTCCTGGTGGTGCTAGGGACCATATAGGATTCCAGGGATTAAGAGTTGGTCAGTTATGTAAGGCAAGCACCGCATTACTGTACTGTCTCTCCAGATGTGTGATGCATTTTTTGAAAATGCAATTAGCTTTTTTTCAACCCTACCTAGAACTTTACCTTAAAATGTGGATTTGACCAATAAGATGCTATTATGACTTTGTTTTGTTTTGGGGCAATACCCAGAAGTGCTCAGGAATTACTCCTGGCTCTGCATTCTACCACTCCTGGCTGTCCCGGAGAACTATATGGGGTCCAGGGGTTGAACGTAGGTTGACTATATGCCAGGCCAAAACTCTAGTCGACATTCCCAACAACAATGGATGACAGTCCCCTTTCCCGCATCCACACCAGTACTTGTTGTTCTTGCTCTTCTGGATATGCGCCAGTCTCTGTGGTGTGAGATGATATCTCATTGTTGTTTTGATTTGCATCTCTCTGATGACTAATGATGATGAGCATTTTTTCATTTGTATTATGGCCATTCAAATTTCTTCCTTGTCGGAGTTTCTGTTCATTTCTTCTACCCATTTTTGATGGGGGTTGACTGTTTTCTTCTTGTAAAAGTTCTACCAGTGCCTGATATATCCTGGATAATAGCCCCCTATCAGATGGATATTGGGTGAATATTCTTTCCCATTCTGTGAACTGTCTTTGTATCTTGGTCACTATCTCTTTTTGAGGTGCAGAAACTTTTGGTTTCATGTAGTCTAATATGTTTATCCTTTCTTCTAGTTGTTTGGTTAGTGGTGTTTCACCTTTGAAGATGCCTTTAGCTTCAATGTTGTGGGGCTTTTCCTATATTTTCTTCACCGCACTTTATGGATTCAGGTCTGATATTGAGATCTTTAATCCATTTGATCTGGATTTTTGTGCATGGTGTTAGAGGTCCAAATTCATTTTTTACATGTCGCTGCCCAGTTTTCCCGACCACCATTTGTTTAAGAGGCTTTCCTTGCTCCATTTTGCACTTTTGCTCCTTTGTCAAAGATTAAATGATCATGTGTTGGAGGTATGGGTTATTCAGGATCTCATCTCTATTCAAAGGTACAGAGGTCTGTTTTATTTCATCATCATGCTGTTTTAATTAATACTGCTTTTTAGTAGAGTTTGAAGTTGGGAAAGGTAATGCCTTTCATCTTCTTTTTCCCAAGATTGCTTTGCATCCGTGGAGGTTTATTATTCCATACAAATTTCAGGAAAAGTTTGATCAATTTCTTTGAAGAATGTCGTAGGGTATGTTTAAGGGATAAGGCATTGAATCTGTATAAAGTTTGAGGGAGCATTACCATTTTGACAGCGTTGATTCTCCTGATCTATAGTAGGAATATGTTCCATTTCCTTGTGTTCTCTTTTATTTCTTGAAGTCACATTTTGTAGTTCTCTTTGTAGAGTTCTTTTACGTTCTTTGTCAAATGATTCCTAGGTATTTGATTTTCTGGGGCACAATTGTGAATGGATCGCTTTCTTGATATCCCTTTCTTCTCTTTCATTATTTGTATATAGAAAGCCACTGACTTTTGGTTATTGACTTTGTACCCTGCCCACTCGATTATAAGTTTCTATTGTTTCTAGGAACTTTTTTGGTAGAGAGTAAAGGTTTTCCCCTAGGTATAATATCATGCTATTGCAAATACTGATAGCTTGACTTCTTCCTTGCCTATCAAGATACCCTAAATGTTCTTTTCTTCCCTGATTGCTATGGCAAGAATTTCGTAATATACTGAATAGAAGTGGTGAGAGTGGGCAGTCTTGTCCCGATCTTAGGTAGGCTTTTCCCCATTGAGAAACATGCTTTCTTAGGCTTTTGGCATTTGGCGCTGACTATATTGAGGAAGATTCCTTCGAATTTCAATTTTATGGAGGGTTTTTATCAGGAACCGGATGTTGGATCTTGTCAAGCTTTTCGTGTCTGTTGATAGGATCATATGTTTTTTTTTTTCTCTTATTGATATGATTTATTATGTTGATTGACTTGCTAATGTTGAACCATTCTTGTATTCCTGGGATGATTTTCTACTTGGTCATGATGTATATGTTTTATTGAATCTTTGGATTCTGTTTGCTAGTATTTTGTTGAAGATCTTAGCATTGCGTGTTCTTTAGAGAAATTGGTCTGTAGTTTTCTTTTTTTGTATTGTCTCTGCCTGCTTTGTTCAGGGTGATGTGTGCCTCAGAAGCT
>JAJIBD010007870.1:0-63792 GCA_021461705.1 Cryptotis parvus | reverse complement strand
TTTTGAAAAAATGATTGATACTTTTAAATGACAATGTAATACCCAATAATTGCACATTACCCAAGTCATTACCAAAATGGCCTGAAGGAAAACTCAGAAAAGGTGCCAATAACAGAAAATTAGAATGCATGATTGAAAGTAAATTTTCATGAGGAAAATATTAGAGTTGTAAATTGAGGTATTAAAAGGTAAAAAATCGGGGCCAGAGCGATAGCCCAGAGGGTAGGGCGTTTGCCTTGCACGCCGCGCTCATGCTGGCCTGAGTTCGATCCCCGAATCCCATATGGTTCCCCCGAGCACCGCCAGGAGTAATTCCTGAGCGAAGAGCCAGGAGTAACCCCTGAGCATTACCGGTGTGACCCAAAAAAGCAAAAAAATAAAAATAAAATAAAATAAAATAAAAATAAAAGGTAAAAATCTAGCCGTGGAGTTGTCCATTCTCTTCCTGATGCTTATGTTTCATTATTACATCGCTGTCGTATCATTTGCAGTAACAGACAATAGGCACTAATTCTGACTTTCTTGAAGAAACTTGGGAAAATATCGCATTGTCGGAATTGATCAGAAGGCTGCAAACAACCAGGCCCCTAAAGCAGATAGGCTGACAATATTCTTTGTATGCATATTTTATATTACATCCTCTGCGTCACATGGTCCCCTAAGCACTGCTGGGGTTGACCTTGGCAGCGTGACAACAAAGAGTCTCTAGCCCAAGTATTGAACCAGACACTTGAGTCATCCAGCTCTGTTGCCAGAAATGGCCCCCCGGGTATTGTTTGGGAACCCTCATCCCTTTTCTCCCCACCTAAAGAAAATAATAATACGTGAGTACCAAGTGAGGCCAGGCCACCTCAGTAAATTGGCCGGGACCCAGAAGCACCTACAGCATCTGCTGATCCTCCTCCACCATCTGATTTTCACCTCTGTCCACAGTGTTCTCATCACTCACTTTCCAAAGTTGGCCAGATCTAGATTGCATGTCCATGTTAAGGATTACCTGTGAGCAGAGAAGCTGAGCTTTCCCTCTGGGTGGGTACCAACGAGCAGAGATGCCAAGCTTACCCTCTGGATGGGTACCAGTGAGCAGAGATGCTGAGATTACCCTATGGGTAGGTACACTCTGCTTAGGAATGGCCTAGTCCCTACCAACATCCTTCGCAATTACAGAGTATACTATACTCTGCATCATTTGCTACACATGGCTTGATGTGGAAAAAAAAAGTCAGAAAATACTAATCCTACCAGGAACACAGCTATTGGTGCCAACAGTTGAGGATTTTCCACCACCAAGAAAGAGGACTCTACACTCAGAGAGCCAGTTTTAGTAAATCACCTTTACAGTGCTCTAGATATCAGAAAATGCGAAGTCACCCAGGCCACCTGGACCAGTTATATATGCTTCTAGATATCAGAAAATGTGATGCCCCATGTGTTAGTTATATCTTAGAGTGTTACAAATTATCCCCATGCGTATTGACTTAACAAGACCAGTTACTGTTAACACACTTTCTGTGTCTCTGCAGTCTGGCTGGGTTCTCTGCCTTTGCTCATTCAAGGGTGTCAATTGGGGATACGGTCTTTTCAGCTCCAGACTCCGGAAGGCTCTGCTCACCCCCCAATCAAGAATTCTTCACTAGATTCCATTCCCAGAGTGCTACTGAACTTAGGACCTCAGTTCCTAGCTCAGGCCCTCGTCCAAAGAGACCCCCAATCCTAGTGTCAAATCAAGGAATTATGATCCCCAAAACTATGGCCTCTGAACACTGCCCAAAGTGACCACTAAGCACCACCCCCCCCCCCACTCCCAGATTTACACAAAGCACACAAGCCAAGAAGGCAGTATTGGGGTAGAAGGCACAGTCTCTTGAAACTGAAAACAGCAAAGACTTGGACACTGATATATTGAAGTAAACCTATGCTCAAATAATGACACAGGCACACATAGACCAGAAGGCTGGAATCTTTGCAGCCATCTTGATAAGCTGCCTGTCACTGGGGCACTGCAATCTTCAGTGATGACGGTGAGGTGTTACACATGCCACACACATAAAATATATCTTCTAGACCAAGAACTGGCAAGCATTCTCTGAATGGCACAGGTAGTAACTGTTTCAGGCTTTGTGGACCATATGGTACCTGCTGAAACAACTCAAATTTTGTTACTGTGGGTGAAAAACAGTTATAGAAAATACAGTCAGGGAACATTCACCCACGGCAATGCATTCTGAGAAACGCATCCCCAGGCAATTTTGTCATCACATAAATGCGACATTAGCAATACATTTGTACACATACGGACACAATGAGCAAAACATCTCAAGTTTGGGTTGGAGAGATTGATTATACAGTAGCTCGGGTGCTTGCCTTGCAAATGGAAGACCCGGATTCGATCTGCAACATCCCATATGGTCCCCAGTTCCCCAGCACTGGCAAGAATGATTCCTCAATACAGAGTGAGGAGCAAGCCCTGAGCATTGCTGGGAGTGGTCCAAAACCAAACACAACAATGACAACAACAACAGATGAAATTAAATAACACAGAAATGCAGCTACTTCTGTATTCCTGAAGGAAGCTACCCTGAAAACCAGGGCCAGCAGAGCTGTGCTCTAAGGGGAGAGGGAAGAAGGGGATTTTTGACAATGGTGGACACTCTGGTGATGGGCACGGTGCAGCAGCATGGCCTGGCTAAAACAGTAATACTGGTCTACTATTCAAAAACAAAATGATAAGGAAAATATAGATATCTAAAACCAAAAATACAGTCACAAAAATATTTACATGAATTGACTGAAATTTGGGGTTCCCATCCTATACATGGTCCATCGCCAAAATATTCTGCAGCACGTGACCATACATGAGTCAGAGTGTAACTGTATTTCAATAAAACCATTTACAAAATTAGGCAGCTAGCTGGATTTGGCCTATAGATTGCACTTTGTGATCCTGTTTATTAACATCTCTCATGAACTGGTCTCAACTCTTAAACAGCAGGTCTAAGTCATAAAGCAGTGAAATCTCAGGAGTCAGAAAGTTCTCTTTATTACCTGCAAATGGATATTGCACCCTTTAGAATTCTGGGCAGGCTGACTACCTTACACTAACAGAGTCAGGCTATTTCTGCAGCTAATGTGTAGCAAGTTGACAGTGGATAGTAAATGACCAAGCAATGCTAAGAGAACATGGCAGAAAAGAGTCCAAATTGGGCATCACTCAGCATTTAGGAAGCACCTGTTACATATGGAACCCGCTCTGCGTTCTGGTACTGAGTAAGGGAAAAGAAGATAATTACAAAGACAAACAGGGAAGTATGGAACCTTTTTTTTTTTTGTTTTGTTTTGTTTTGTTTTGGTTTTCTTTTGTTTTGAATGAATTGGATGGTGTTTGAGAGGAAACATTAGGATGCAAAGGATACAAGATTAGAATTAGTTTGTTCCTCACACGTGATTGGGGGTTTTCCTATTTTGACTAAATTTCTGTGTGCCTAACAAGCTTCCTTCCCAGAAAGTCAAGGTGCTGCTCGCTGGACCATGCTTTGAAAGGCAAGGGCTTAGAGAAACAGCAGAGTCCCAAAATTTCCTCCAGAATAATCTGTATGCTTGATTAATCTGTTCTAGATGAATCTGAGCAAAAATGGCAATTCCAGCTTGACAAACATGAGCTAACGACTTAAACTAATCCACCATCCGTTTCCCAGTTTTTCCTTTAATATTGTTCTTGTTTTCTATTTTTACTTGCTTTCACTTCTCTTTTAATTTGTCAAAGCTCACCTCTCCTTTTTTCCCAGTTGACTTCTATGTTTCTTTATATTGACAGAGAAGTGCTTTTCAAGCGAAGAACAGGAAGCTGAGAGCAGAAACTCACTTCTACACTTTCCCCTTGGTGTTTATAGGGATGAAATTCTCAATGGAGTCAAAGGCTGCCCCAGAATTCCCAAGCTCTAGGCAATACCATGTCTAAGATAAAGAATGCTTATGGCGGTTATGGCAAACGCTTATTTGCCATGCCAGCAACTAAAGCAGACCCTTTTTATCCAGGCAGGTTGGTACAGAAAAGTAAAGCCGTGTTTCTTTGGCATAGTCTGGAGTCAGACAAATGCAATCAAGGTGGCAGATTTGGTGTGTGGGGGAGCACTGCTCCCTGTGTCGGCACCCGGTGCAGCAAGCGGAGAGTTCTCTGGGGTCCCTTGTCTATAGACACTAATCCCCTAACTGAGGGGCTCCACGCTGTCCTGTCCCATCCCCCTGCAAGTACTGCCAAAGGAAGAGGTTTCAACATACGGGTTTGGAGAAGTGGGATGCAAACTTGAGTGCCTAATGGAAGGGACAGGAAAAGGGAAGATAAAAGGACAAGGATGGGGAAATAAGAGAAAATGTGTCCTTGAAGACTAGCAGTAGATTCTTTTCTAAAGGCTTCCTGTTCTCATAGGATGCGGCCGCACTGGCGTCTTCATTTACGGAGTCCTGTTATAAGCAATACACAGAGCTAGGGCGGGACACCAGAAACCTTTTGTTTTTGTTTTTTTTTAATAAAAGGAATTTAGGCATTCTCTGTCTTGGGGATTTGACTGCATCTCAGCCTGACTTTCTCCCCTTTGGAAAAGTTCATCCTTCCTCCTCCCACACCCTCAATCCCTCCCTTCCTCCCTCCCTTCCCTCCCTCCCTCCCTCCCCTCCCTCCTCCCTCCCTCCCTCCCTCCCCTCCCTTCCTTCCTTCCTTCCTTCCTTCCTTCCTTCCTTCCTTCCTTCCTTCCTTCCTTCCTTCCTTCCTTCCTTCTGGTAGGAACTTCCAGAGGTTGTTTCCAAATCGCATTACATGTCCAGCCCATCTGATTTTCGATGCCTTGGCAAAAGAGACAGCGTCCCTGACTCTGGATCGTCGATGGAGGTCGGAACTCCAGATTCCTTCTCTCACTTGAGTGAGGCATGATATTCCAAAGCATAGCTCTTTCAATTCCTCTCTGGGAGACCTGAATAGCGTTCTCATCCTGCTTTCATAGGGCCCAGGTCTCTGAGGCGTATGTTAATGCAGGGAGAAGGTGGAATCCAAGAGATGTGCCCGGAGCCGAAGGTTCTTTGTCTTTTTTAGCTATTTCTTCGATGCTCTTGAAGGCATTCCATGCTGCTCTCTTCCTCCTGTGCAGCTCAGGTTTTAGGCGTTCATCATGTTGACTTCTCGACCTACGTACACATAACTGCTGCATTCAGAGATGTTTGCCATTGAGAGTGAATGGGGCCTCTGGAACTAGTTCATTTTTCATGAACATAGTTTTCTTCATATTCAGCTGTAGACCTATCTTTCCACATTCTCAGTCGAAGTCAGGCAGCATTTGTGCTGCTTCGCTAATGTTTGGTGTTATTAGAACGATGTCATCAGTGAAGCGGAGCTGGTATAGTTGCCGACCATCTATCTTCACTCCCATTCCTTCCCATTCTAATTGTTGCATGATGTTCTCGAGGGTGGCGCTTAAGAGTTTCGGTGAAATGGCATCACCCTGCCAAACCCCTCTTTTGACATCAATGATCAGTTCCTTGTAGAACGGTGAGATCCTGGTAGTGAATCAGTAATACAACTCACAAAAGGATCTTGATGTATTGAGTTTGAACGCCCTGTTTGGCTAGGGCTTCGATGACTGCTTCAGTCTTAACAGAATCAAAGGCTTTCTTTAAATCAATGAACATGAAACAGAGCGGCATCTTGAACTCCCTACAAACCTCAATGAGCATGGTTACCGTGTGGATATGGTCGATTGTGCTGAATCCTTTCCGAACCCAGCTTGTTCACATGGTTTTCCTTCATCTAATGTTCTACCAATCCTGTTCAGGATGACTCAAGTGAAGAGCTTGTAGATGATGGACAACAGGCAGATTGGGTGATAATTGCCAATGTTGTGAGTGTCTCCCTTCTTGAACAGTAGAACTGTCCTGCTGGTTTTCCATTGGGAGGGCACCTTGCATTCAGACAAATAGCATGTGAAGAGCCGAGCCAGTGTATTGATGAGTACTGACGGCAGATTCTTCAGGTGTTCGGGTCTGACTTTGTCTGGGCCGGGTGCTGTTCCAGCTTCTTTCACTGTATCACTGTATCACTGTCTTCCTGTTCATCATCGATTTGCTCGGAGTGGGTGCCAGTAACATCTCCATATGTCCTGTCGCATGCTAGTAGAGCCCAAGAGCACCTGCTTGCTCCAGGAACATAAAGAGCCTCAAACCATTCCATCAGGTCATGGGAATGAGGTCTATAATAGTTACTGGTATTTGGCATATCAAATACGATATGGGTAGCTTGCCAGGCTCTGCCGTGCAGGTAGCATACTCTTGTAGTCATCTCTAAATCCAGAATTTATTGATGAACTGTGTGATAGGCTGTGATAGGCTGGTCTGCTGGGTGGAGTTCTGGCGAGAGGGAAGTCCAGATGTGGAAAATGGAGGCCTTCATGGAGTGGGGGTGTTGTCTGACTTGTTGTGCGGCTCTGCTGGGGTGGCGGGCCAGGGCTAGGACCCGCCATCCCTCCCCGGACGCCTCATGAGCAGCTGGGCACAGGGAGAGCCAGTAGCAGCTCTGCCCCATGTCTGTGAGTCTCTCTTTACCAACGAAATGTTGGATTTCAGAAGAGAGTGTTGGAAACAACATATCCATCCTATGGAATTTGGTATATGGGCAGGTGGACATGGCTATCAAAGAGATCCAAGTAGAAGTCATGTATAATCTTCATAATTGCCTTTCTGGAAGATGTGATAGAGCTTCCAATTTTTTAAATAAAAAAAAATCAAAAAAGCCTGGAGACTTAAAAAAAATTATTATTTAAAATTTACCATGAGATATATGATTAAAAGATGTTCATACTTGGGCCTCAGTCATGCAGTGTTCCAGCACCCATCCCTCTACCAGTGCCCCATTCCCACCACCAATGTGCCGCTATGACCACTGTAGGCCAAGGCCCATACCCCCACCCCCCCATTCCCCATCAGCTCCCAGTTTGTTACAACTACAATGATCATTACAGTGTATATAAGAACAAGGTCCTGGGAAGGACCTGATTATTATCTCAGCCTGTAGAGCTGTGTGTCTGGCCTGTCTCTTCTCCTACTTCACTGGTTGTGGTGGCTGCGGGCTCATTGCCACATCCATTGGGACATGGAGGGGATGGAAGGAAGGGGCCGGATCCCTGCTACAAGTCCAAATGCGGTCACATCAAAATTCTTGTTAAAATTCACTCTTTTAATGATCAATCATGTATCATTTTATGAACGGTAATTATTTTTTAAATGTTTTTTGCTTATTGGGTCATACCGCGCAATGCTCAGGAGTTACTCCTGGCTCTTCACTCGGGAATTACTCCTGGAGGTGCTCAGGGGACCATATGGGATACCAGTGATCAAACCCGGTTGACCACATGCAAGGCAAACACCAACCCCCTGGTAATTATTTTTTAATGCTTTCATTTGCTTTCTGTAAGTGCTTTGAAAAATATGCAAAGAAAAAATATGCTGAACACTGAACAATCCATGGTATTCTAAAGTTGTAATACTTCAAACATATCAGCCCATCTGTATCTTAAAAATGCAGCAAAAATAAATTATCTCAAAGATGTAAGTATTTTTTTTTTAGTTTCAGCTGCAATTAATTTCACCTACAGATATTTAACTCAGAAATTGGTAACACATGGACCCAGGGGACAATTCAGTGACTCGGCTTTAGTAGAGGGCCTTCTGTCTTCCAAGTGTAGTAGCATCTCAAGCTGGAGTAATAGCAAGCTTACAGCACCTGGTATTCCCAGGCGGTCTCCCATCCAAGTACTAACCAGGCCCGACCCTGCTTAGCTTCCGAAATCAGACAAGATCTGGCACATTCAGAGTGGTATGGCCTTAGACAGGATAAGTTACTTGCCTTGCAAATGGTCGATTTGGGTTCAATCCCCAGCACCATGCCTCCCAAATCCTATCAGGAGTAAACCCTCAGCACTGTTGGGGTGGTCCAGATACCCACCAATTCCTCCCTGCCCAAAACACACACACACACACACACACACACACACACACACAATTAAGTAGATTGTATCTTGTAGAAGTCAGAGATACAGAAATACATTTCCCTCATCAAAATTGCAATGCTTTTCTTTGGCTGCTTTCTTTAGGGCTGGGGGCCACACCTGAGCCTCTGGCATGGAAACATACTTGCTGAACTAGATCTCTGGCCCTGCAATACTTTTTATTTGTGTTGCATGATTCTGACTTATGTCAGGCGAATTATACACCCCCCCCATAAGACAAATGTAGTCTCATTACTTGTCTTTGTAATTCATTCTTTGTCTCTGTTGCCTCTCTCACTCTCTCTGCTCTGTCTTCTCTCTCTTACCTTCCTTTCTACAAACTGCCTCTACATTTCAGTAAGAGAGGGATTTTTAGCACTATGATTTGATGGCAAAATAATTTTATGATTGGGGAAGGAACTGAACTGAATCTTTCTCTGGGCAGAAACATAAATGCCATAAAACCGCCTTAAGGACACTTTTTAGAGAGTCACCTTGACTGCCACAGCTCAGGGCCATTGCTTTGAACCATCACACGCCTAATGCCATGTGTCTTACACCTTAACAACCAATCTGACCTCATAAAGATAACTTTCAGATAGGGCAGAAGTCTTACATTGAGTTTCCTAGAATCAGAGCCTGAGGTGGGATTTCTGATGCAAACACTCAAGTGGAATCATCAGGGAACGAGGGAAGCAAGATGGTTCAGGAAAGGAGCCAGGCATGGGGTGGGGGGTGGGGGTTGTTTCTGTGAAGTCCGGCTTCAGGCTGACCCCATAGAGCACTCTGCAGGAGATACAGCACTTCAGAACTGCCCACTGTGTGGCAAGAATGAAGGACTCCACCTATATTAATCACTTCATAGTTGCAGACCATCTTGCTGGAAGAGTGGGGTGTGGGGGCTGTGTCGGGGAACGCCGCCGGGGTCCCCGACAGTGTCAGGACAGAGGTTCTCTTCTACCTCCGAGGACGCCGGAGAACAGATGAAAACTCACGAGTCCGGTGCAGTTCCAAAAAAGGCTTTTAATAGTACAAAAGCTCTTCCACAGCACTCCAATATAATGAACAAACTCTAGCTCTGGTCCGAACTTAGACCATACAAAAGAGCCTAAGTCTTCCACCAAAGAGAGAGGGATCTCACCCGAGCTGAGTCCTACCCAGAAGGAGCAAAAGGCCAAAGAGCAAAAGCCAAAAGCCAAAAGCTGCAAGGCTGAGGAACCAAAAGGCAAAAGGTGAAGCGGCCTCAAGTCAGCCCCTTATATACACCAAAGTAATCCAATCGGGAGGGTCATGTCAACAAAGAACTCTAAACAGAGTGTAGTGCCACACCTTATTGCAGGTATAAACAAAGGTTATGCCAAGGACTAAGGAGATTATCTCTTATGTAAAACACTGGAGAGAGAGAGAGAGAGAGAGAGAGAGAGAGCTGATATAAAGTAATGCATCTTAACTTCATGAGCTTCATGTAATCTAGATGGTACCCACAAGGTCCTTCTTATTATTATCTGCACCAGGGTGATTCTGAGTATCTTGTTCTCGTGTACTGAAAGGGTCACTCTCGCCTGCTTAGAGCAAACGAGTATGATCCTTCCTATAGTCTTCCTATAGTCTCAGCGTAGCCAGGGTGGTAGTCTCCTGGTAAATTCTAACTGTCCCACGTTGGGTGCAGTGGGTATAAAGAGGAGCTGTGCCCAATCTAGAAAACATAGAAGTCTTAGTAGATGTATAAGTCAGAAGTTATTCAATCAAGGTGACTTCTGTAAGTGCCACATCCTCTAGCAGTGCTTACATAAAAGAGAAATCTCATTAGAATGAACCTTGACTTAAGTAGATTAAGCTGGGAGTGGGCAAAACAACAAAACTCCCAGAATAGCTAAACCTGTCCTCCAACAGGGCTGAGTTTAACATCCGGGCATCTGTGGGCAAAGAGGTGCCATTTAATCATGTGCAACTGAGCAAGTTGCAGTGTGAGCAGCTGGCAACCCAAATACATGAGGGGGGTACACCATGAGGGGGTACACCTGAGGTACCCCTCATGTAGCAGAACGGGCCATGCATCACTGGCCTTTAGGGGAGCATGGACCCTGCTTTGCCTTCAACTGATGAGCTGCACAGTTGATAATCTTAATAATTACATCTGGTATAAGAGAATCCTAAAATAAATATATATTTTTTTAAATTTAAGAGCCTTAGAATGTCATAAGTCTTGCCAATTTAGAGTCTTGCAGTTTAGAGAAACTGCCAGCCATATTTTTTCAAATGTTAGTAAAAATAATTCAGGTGGAAGGTCTTTTATAAAGAAACCTGTCTTTCCATACCACTCCTGGGAATATACCCTGGAAGCCAAAAACACACAGCGGAAACACAATCCTCACTTTTATTTTCATAGCAGCACTATTCACAATAGCCAGAACCTGTAAACAACCAGTATGCCCGAGAACTGATGACTGGATAAAGAAATTGTGGTACATCTACACAATGGAATACTATGCAGCTGTCAGGAAAAATGAAGTTATGAAATTTGCCTATAAATGGATGGACATGGAAAGAATCATGTTGAGTGAAATTAGTCAGAAGGAAAGAGAGAGACATGGAATGACGGCATTTATTTGCATGACATAAATATACCAGGTGATCTTACCAAAAGTGGAAATTACCACAAGCGCGTGGGAGTCAGAGGTTAGGTAAGATAGAGAAGGGAACATGTGTGAATAAATGTCAAAAGGTCTGATACCAACATAGAACTGAGCATTAAATACATACAAAAATGCAAATGATGGCTTCTAAGTGTATGTAGTGCAACCCACAACATGTAGGAGAAGGAGGAGAGAGATAGGGAGAGAGAGAGGAGATAAAGAACCTGCCATTTAGGCAGGACGTGGGAGGGGAGGGAATTGGGGACATGGGTGGTGGTTGAGGGGCACTGGTGGAGGGCGGGTGCTGGAACACTGTGTGACCGAAACCCCCAAGCGTGAACAACGTTGTAATTGTATATCTCACGGTGGTATAATAAAATGTTAATAAATAAATAAATAAATAAAAAAAGAAAAGAAAAAAGAACCTGTCTTTAATAATTTCCTCAAAAATGGGGAGATGAGTTCAACAGGCAGTTCCCCAAAAGAAAACATATAGACACATGGAAAAGTTGCTCATTATCGCTGATTATCAGAGGAAAGGAAATGGAAACAACAATGAGATATCTTTACACCTTTACACCTTTGCTCTGTGCTTGGGGGACCATGTGGTATCAGGGATCTAACTGGGGTTGACTGCATCCTAGACAGTGACTTTTCTTCTATACTCTCTCTCTCTCTGTCTCTCTGTCTCTCTGTCTCTGTCTCTCTCTGTCTCTCTCTGTCTCTGTCTCTGTCTCTCTCTCTCTCGCTCTCTCTCTGGGTCTTAAGGCATCATCTTAAGCAGGATGTTCGCAGAGAGTGATATTATAGCACGTAGGATGTTGCCTTGCACGTGGTCAACATGGGTTCCATTCTTGGCATCCCATAGGGTCCCCCGAGCACTGCCATGAACATTTCCTGAGTACAGAGCCTGGAGTAATCTCTGAGAATTGCTGGGTGTGCATCCCCCACCCCCAAAGCAAACAAACAGAAAAAGAAGAAATATCTTTAGGATCCAGACAGATAATGTTAAAAGAGTGAACTGGGCCCAGTATAAAACAACAGAAAGTAGTGGGGCCTGTAATAGACTGGAGAGCAGAAAGGGAATCAGTCATCATGTTTGAAACACTGGCTGGGCCAAACAAAACACTATTGTGGGTTAGATCTGACAAACTGGTAATGGAGAGTGGCCTCAAGGCGGGTCTGAACTCAGAACCAGGGACTCGGGCCAATTGCAGCTGACCTGGCTGTGATCTGCTCTCTCATATCTGTCTGCTTCTCTGAAGAGGCTTCCCCTGGTGTTATTTGCCTCTGCCCACCGTGGATGATTACAAACACCAAATCTTTCAGCCATGCCACTCTGCTTGTAGAACCAGACCTTGAGAACTTGCAATATTTCCTGACTTGCCAGGGAAAGCTGAGTCATAGGTGCCCCATTTACTTAACACAACTATGAGAAGCATCTCAAAAGGGCAATTTCCTAGTATAGGGCCTTAGAGCTAGTCGGCACACTTGAAGTGTTTCCTGCTGCTGAGAACAAGCCAGTTTCATAACACTTGTTTCTAGATCTTTAGAACCAACCCCACGGTCTTCACTCTAAGAATGAGCATTTTTACAGTTGTGCTGGTGAGGAAATAGGAACACTCAACCCTGCTGGCAGGAATGTACATGGAACAACCACAGAGAGAAATGGCATGGTGGGGCATAATGACCAAATGACCCAGAAGTTCTATTCCTAAGTCTTTGTCCAAGAGGAACAAAGATATGAGTTCAGGTAAAAATCATATTCAGGGACTGGAGAGATTTACAGGGTAAGGCCCTTGCTTTGCCCTCAGCAATACATATGGAGCCCTGTGAACTGCCAGAGGTAGCTCCTGAGCACAGAACCCGGACTGGCCCCTAAGCACTCCAAGTGGGCCTCTCCCTCCCCTAAACATTATCACAGTATTATTTATGCTAGCCAAAAGGTGGAAACAAGGCAAATATTCATCAGGGATGAATCAATGAATAAAGCAGAGTCCTTCCATGCAATGGAACATCATTCAACAATGCAGAGGAGACTGATTCTGAATGCCACAACACAGAAAACAGACTGAGTGAAGGGAAGCCAGACCCCGAACACCACTAATTTACGATCCACTTTTGTGAAATGCCCTGACTACGACGACCCATAGAAACAGAAGTAGATGAGGGGTGACGTGGAGCAGAGCCGAGGAGAATGGGGGGTGGGGAATAATGGCTGATGGTACAGAGCTGGCAGGGATGGGGCCGGGAGTGGTATCTCTCTCAATCGAGGGAGAGGCTCTATGTTTGATTATGGCCATAGATCATGGATGCATAACATACTGATACACCAAAAAACCCACTGATTTGTGCTCTTCAACTACAAATGGGCAAGTGAATTTTATCCCAATAGAGCAGCTGTTTTTGAGTTTTCTTTTTTTTTTTGGCATTTGGGGTCAAACCCGGCAGTGCTCAAGAGTTGCTCCTGACTCTGCACTCAGCAATTACTCCTGGCAGTGCTCCAGGGACCATATGGGATGCCAGGATGGAACCCAGATTGGCTACATGCAAGGCAAACACCCTACCCACTGTGCTATCGCTCCAGTCCCACAGAGCAGTTATTTTGCTTTTTTTTCTTTTTTTGCTTTTTTGGGTCACACCAGGCAATTCTCAGAGGTTTCTCCTGGTTCTGCACTCAGGAATTACTCCTGGCGGTGCTCGGGGACCATATGGGATGCCAGGGATCGAACCCGGGCTGGCATGGACAGGCAGAGCAGTTATTTTGAAAAGATTTAACTACCAGGGCTCTATTTAAGAACCCTCAGGCTTTGATATATTCTACTATATATTTTAAATTATATTTCCTCATCTTGGCATACTAATGAACACCACACTGGTTTTCTTCTTTGATTTGGGAAAATGGTAAGAAATTTGTGTGCAATTAATTAATGAGGCAAATTCTTCACACTTTGAAGGGTCCAGTTTTAGCATGTCCAAATTGTTTGTTTTTTTTTAAGTATTCTCCATTCAAGAATCAAAGATAATACCTATGAAATGGGCAGCATAACCCATTCCTTCTTCTCATGAATCAATACCTCAACTTTAAGAGATGATGTCAACCATAGTTACCAATGAATCACTACCCAGGTATCAACAAAACACAAGCTAGTTCACTGACCTCAAGAAAAGAGAAATTTAGCAATTCACGTGTAGACTTTCTTTCTTTCTTTCTTTCTTTCTTTCTTTCTTTCTTTCTTTCTTTCTTTCTTTCTTTCTTTCTTTCTTTCTTTCTTTCTTTCTTTCTTTCTTTCTTTCTTTCTTTCTTTCTTTCTTTCTTTCTTTCTTTCTTTCTTTCTTTCTTTCTTTCTTTCTTTCTTTCTTTCTTTCTTTCTTTCCTCTCTCTCTCTTTCTTTCTTTCTTTCCCTTTTTTTTGCTTTTTGGGTCACACCCGGCAATGCTCAGGGATTACTCCTGGCTCTTCACTCAGGAATTACTCCTGGCGGTGCTCGGTGGACCATATGGGATGCTGGGGATCAAACCCGGGCGGCATGGGCCGGCCGTCGCAAGGCAAAAAGCCGTACCCGCTGGGCTATCGCTCCTGCCCCAAGTGTAGACTTTCTTTATCTGGAAAGAGAATGGGTGAGAGAGATTAAAGAAGACGTAGGGGCTGGAGAGATAGCTGAGAGGTCTGAGACACATGCTTTGCAGGTACCACGACACCAGTTAAAGCCCAGCATCAAATGCTCCACAAACAGCATGGTGGAGCCTGGCCCCAACTTCTGGAGTGACCTAGGTGATTCTAAGACAGTACAGAACCCAAACCCTGAAGTTTTAGTTATGACTCTCACTTGTGATATAGTGGCAAAACAAGTGTGTCATCTCTGTCATGCCCCAACCAAGTGTGTGTGGAACTCCATGGCTAAGGTGTGTGACCCCCAGGCACCACTACGGCAATAACAACAATAATAACAACAATGAACTCATGATGGATGGAAGGGGAACAATAAAGAATTACGTAAAGAATGGACCCAGGATGGGACCAAGAATTTGCCATTCCGAGTATTTCTAGCTGCTGCTCAGCTGTGGAGCAAATTTGGAGAATCACAAGACTGGAATTCCTCTTTCTTTAAAGTTATTGTTGTTTTGGAAACATCCAAAAAGTTACAAGAACTACAGTACGATGATCTTTTTTTTCTCCAGTCATCTGATCAAACCTGGATCAGCTGCATGCAAAGCAATGACTTACCCACCATACAATAACTCTGGCCTTATGAAATGCAACACTTTTTATAATACTAAGAATTATATCAAATTCTGTTGAAATCAGGGATTTTTACTAGTCAGACCTTCTACATAATTCAAATATTGAGTTTGAGCCTAATTTAAACTGAAAATGTGTTGACTTTCCTCATTAAATGTATTTTTTTGTTATTTTCAATTATTATTAGAAATTTTGAATTTATACAATATGTAACTTGATTGTTTTGGGTAATTGTTCTTTTCTCAAATAGTATTTGAACTTAAGATTCCTTGTAAAACAATTTTATTAGTCTATAAAGGAATTGTAAAATTCCTTTATTTTACAATAAAGACACAGATACACCGGGCAGAGCAGAAACCAGCTTTCCCGTTGAGCGTGGCCGCTGTGTGGCCTTGTGATTTACCTCCAAATTGCTGTGAATATTCTACCCACCCCTCTGAGAGAGCCCCGCAAAGTAATGACAGTATAGCGCCTGCACGGCAGAGCCTGGCAAGCTGTCCGATGCTGTCCGATATGACAAAACCAGTAACAAAAATGTTTATTTTCCTGACCCCGAAAGAGCCCTTAATACGACAGCAGTAAGAAAGGCTAACAATCAGTGCCTGATAAAATTTCACAGCCAACCTAGGTTGCCAAAACAAAGAAGGACTAAAATGACTGTCTGTACTTTCAATGCACGTGACGCTGGCATCGGAAGCATATATTGAGGATCTGATGGTGCAAGCGCAAAAGATCAAGTACAACAGCATTGGGTCTGACTGAGACGAGGAGGCGTCAGTTGCATCATGCTGTATTTGACACCAGAGAAGAATTGTTCCTTGGAACATGCGGCGAAAGAGGCGTTGGTGGAGTTGGTGTCCTTGTCAACATGAACATGGCCATCAACATTGATTCATTTGAATGCCTAACAAACAGGATAGGACGATTACACTTGAAGAGATGTGGCCCACTGCCAGCAATTTCTATCTTCATTGTCTATGCACCAACATCCACATACAAAGGAGATGAAATTGAGAAATTCTACATGGAATTGGAGGAGTTCTATAAAAAAGATCACACCTTCTACAAGATCATAGTAGGTGATTTTAATGCCAAGATAGGACCGAGAAGATCAGCTGAAGTACTCTTGGGACCCATGGCCTAGAATGGAACGAACAGGGTGAGAGACTCTCTGAGTTCATCATGTCCACCAAGACCATTCATGGGAACTCACAGTTCCAGAAAGCTGAAGCAAAACGTTGGACATGGGAATCTCCTGGTGGACAGTTCCACAATGAAATTGACCACATCATCTTCAATCGACAGTTTTGTCTGACCGATGTTGCTGTCGTCCCCAAATTCCAAACAGGATCAGACCACTGTCTCCTTCGGTGCAATATTCTACTTCCCGCAATGGGGGAGAAAAGGGCTGCAAAGTTTAAGAAGAGAACTCCCAGAACGGCCACCAACTGGGAACTCTTTGGCACCATTGCAGCAACATGGGAAGATACCGTCATTGACAACATCGATGAAGAATACAACCGACTGGTTCAGCACCTCCATGTTTGTGCGAAGAATGCTGAGAGAGAAAGATACAAAAAGGACACCTGTTTTCAGAAACTCTCAAGCTCATTCGCCAACGTGGCAAGGCGCGAGCCTCAGGAGACCAAATGCTAACGTCCAAGCTTGCTAAATGGTATAGAGAAGCGAAAAAAGAAGACCTCAAAGACAGAAGAGCAGAAATACTGGAAGATGCGGCAGAAGCCAGGAAAAGCATTCACGACGCCCGCCTGTCCTTCACCAACTATAAGACCAAGGTGACTGCCCTCCGACACCCTGATGGATCTATCACATCTTCCAGAAAGGCAATGGAGAAGATTATCCAGGACTTCTACTCAGATCTCTTTGATAGCCACATCCACCTGCCCACATACCAAATTCCACAGGCTGGATATATCATTCCCAACGTTCTCCCTTCTGAAATCGACGGCATGCCATCTCGTCGGTAAAGAAGGGAACAGCACCAGGCCCAGACAAAGTCAGACCCGAACATCCGAAGAATCTGCCGTCGGTACTCATCAATACACTAGCTTGGCTCTTCACACGCTACCTGTCCGAATGCAAGGTGCCCTCCCAATGGAAAACCAGCAGGACAGTTCTACTGTTCAAGAAGGGAGACATTCACGACATCGGCAACTATCGCCCCATCTGTCTGTTGTCCGTCATCTACAAGCTGTTTACACGAGTCATCCTGAACAGGATTGGCAGAACACTAAATGAAGGCCAACCATGCGAGCAAGCTGGCTTCTGGAAAGGATTCAGCACAATCGACCATATCCACACAGTAACCAGGCTCATTGAGGTTTGTAGGAGAGTACAAGATGCCGCTCTGTCTCACGTTCACTGATTTACAGAAAGCCTTTGATTCTGTGGAGACTGAAGCTGTCATCGAAGCCCTAGGCAAACAGGGTGTTCAAACCCAATACATCAAGATGCTTCGTGAGCTATATTACGGATTCACCACCAGGATCTCACCATTCTACAAAGAAGTGATCATTGATGTCAAAAGAGGGGTTCGACAGGGTGATACCATTTCACCAAAACTCTTCAGTGCCACCCTCGAGAACATCATGCGACAATTAGAATGGGAAGGAATGGGAGTGAAGATAGATGGTCGGCAACTACACCACCTCCGCTTCGCTGATGACATCGTTCTATTAACACCAAACATTAGCCAAACGGCATAAATGATGGCTGACTTTGACTGAGAATGTGGAAAGATAGGTCTACAGCTGAATCTGAAGAAAACAATGTTCATGAAGAATGAACTAGTTCCTGAGGCCCCATTCACTCTCAATGGAACAAACATCTCTGAATGGAGCAGTTATGTGTACCTAGGTCAAGAAGTCAACATGATGAACGACCTAAAACCTGAGCTAAGCAGGAGGAAGAGAGCGGCATGGAATGTCTTCAAAGGCATTGAAGAAATAGCTAAAGAGACAAAGAACCTCCGGCTCCGGGCACATCTCTTTGACTCCACCACTCTCCCTGCATTAACATACACCTCAGAGACCTGGGCCCTACGAAAGCAGGATGTGAATGCTATTCGGGTCTCCCAGAGAGGAATCGAAAGAGCTATGCTTGGAATATCATGCCTCACTCAAGTGAGAGAAGGAATCCGGAGTTCTGACCTCCGTCGCTATTCCAGAGTCAGGGATGGTGTCTCGTTTGCCAAGGCTTTGAAAATCAGATGGGCTGGACATGTAATGCGATTTGGAGATGACCACTGGACTAGAGCCATTACCGACTGGATCCCACGGGATGTCAAAAGATCACGTGGCCGCCCACCTACAAGATGGTCAGACTTCCTTGTAAAGACCCTGGAAGGAATGGTTTGAGGCTCTTCATATTCCTCAATCAACCAGATGCCATTGGGCTACATTGGCACGTGATAGGGTCCAATGGAAATGTTACTGGCACCTGCTCGGAGCAAATCAATGAATAACGGAATTCAAGTGATTCAAGTGAAGTGCCAACACAATGCCCCTGCAGGCTGCAGGCTTGGGGTGGGGGACAGGAGGGAAACTAGGGACATTGGTGGTGGGAAATATGCACTAGTGAAGGGATGGTGTTGGAACATTCTGTGACTGAAACACAATCATGAACAACTTTGGAACTGTGTATCTCACTGTGATTAAAAAACAATAAAAAACATTACACAGAAAAACAATCTGGTTCCTTTTTGATGAAAATGGAATTTGTGCCCAAATCTTGATACTAGTTGCTATCAGAGTTGCTGCTCTCAAGAGCCTTCTCGGTGAGAGCCGAGATGCGTGACTTCGCCCGTGACAACACATGCCATGCACTACCTACCTCTTCTTGCATACTGAACTACCACAAACGAAGCTCCTTCACCAAAATGCTTTTGTTATAGCATTTGGCGCCCACAGTCCTAGAGAACTTTTCTGCCTTTCTGCTTCAGGACTTCACCAAGCACCATCTGGGGCTGTGTTCCTATTAACTCCTGGCTCAGCTGGGGATGAACCCACTTCCAAACTCAAGAACTTTATTCTTTGTGAACCTATTAACCTGAGAGCCTCAGTTTCTCCCTGATGATTGGCTGAAGGTTGTCCTCAGTCTTTGACATGCAGGCCTCTCCCCAGGACAACTCTCAGCAGGGTAACCTGCTACCTCAGAGCCAACAATGGAGAAATAATCCAAGCAGGACAGACTGTAATCCAATACAATGTGATCACCAAATGTGCCATTCTGTGATCTGTGCTATCTTAGGTGAGTTAAAAGCAGATGATAACCTTGCACACTCAAGAGGGTCATGGAAGAAATGGCATAAGGAGTACTTGTTGGGGGCCATCTAAGAATTTTCCTTCACCAGGTGACAGAAGAGGAGAGGCGTAGGCTTCCAATGTGAATTGGGAGTGCTCTTAGGAGTTTATCTGCAACGGTATATACAGACAGATGTACCTATATGTTGTGTATATTTAATTTTATATTTATCTACATCACTATTAATGTTTCTCTCTTGAAATTTCCTGTTCTAATTCTCCAGGGTTTCATGGAGTAGAGGATGGGCTTTCTACCCCCATCTGTTTGTACTTCTGAAGGCGCAGTGGTCACACCCATGGCCCGAAGGCACCACCTAGTTATAAATCTAACTCTCACTTTGTTACCCAGTTACAATCTCTAGAATTCCTGGAAAGACATCTTAAACTCGTGTATTGGTATATCAAGTACCATATCACATTTAATAGACGTAAGTATAATACGGCTCAATAACAAAATATATAGTCACAATGCCTGCCTATAACAACATATCAGTAATTTCTTATACAAAGGAATTAATGGCTCAATGGCTCCATCATGAGATTAAACAGTCCTCATTAATTTTCTTCTAAGAAAACATTTCTCGACCATATTTAGCAAGTTAACTATAACACACCATATAAAATAAATTATTGAGGCTCTGCTTAGGATAGCCTCAAGCAGTGGTTGGGAAAATTTAAAATAATTGTGGTCCACGGTTGCAATGGTGTAGGTTTGGGATGCCTATTGAATAATTGTAAGAAATTAACATGAATAACTTTGTTTAAAAAATTAAGTAGAATCCCACTATGTTTAATAAGTTCAATAAGTGAAAGCAATAACACAGATGATCCAATTTGCACGTAACAGCTCAGTGAAAAGGTCATGACTCTAGCAATTCTATTCTGAGATATATGTTGTTATATTTCCGAGCTGAGTCCTACCCAGAAGAAGGAGCAAAAGGCCAAAGAGCCAAAAGCCAAAAGCCAAAAGCCAAAAGCAAAAGGCTGTGGAGCCAAAAGCAGAAAGCTAAAAGGCAAAAGCCGAAGTCCTACCCTTCTTCTGGGTAGGACTCAGCTCGGAAATAAAAAAATCAAAAATAATCCAGATGACCCTCCGCTCCATGAGGGGCCTCCATTTTCCACATCCGGACTTCTCTCTTGTGGAACTCCACCCAGCAGACCAGCCTATCACAGCCCGGCTCATTGAGTTCCACCCTGCAGCAGTCTTTTTGAAATCTGGCTCAGGTATGCTGGTCCAGAGACTCACAGACATGGGGCAGAGCTGCTACTGGCTCTCCCTGTGCCCTGCCGCTGCTCACGAGGCGCCCAGGAGGGATGGCGGGTTCTAGCCCTGGCCCGCCACCCCAGCAGAGCCTTGTTAGCCAGATGACCCCCCACTCCATGAGGGCCGCCATTTTCCACATCTGGACTCTCTCTCGTCAGAACTCCACCCAGCAGACCAGCCTATCACAGCCCGGCTCATTGAGTTCTACCCTGCAGCAGTCTTTTTGAAATCTGGCTCAGGTATGCCGGTCCAGAGACTCACAGACATGGGGCAGAGCTGCTACTTGCTCTCCCTGTGTCCAGCCACTGCTCACGAGGTGCCCAGGAGGGATGGCAGGTTCTAGCCCTGGCCCGCCACCCCAGCAGAGCCTTACAACAAGCCAGACGACCCCCACTCCATGAGGGCCTCCATTTTACACATCCGGACTTCTCTCTCATCAGAACTCTACCCAGCAGACCAGCCGATCACAGCCCGGCTCACGCGGCCACTTGTGGCCGCTCAGTTCATCAATAAATGCTGGACTGGACTTAGAGATGACTACAAGAGTATGCTACCTGCACGGCAGAGCCTGGCAAGCTACCCGTGTTGTATTTGAAATGCCAAATACCAGTAACAATTATAGACCTCATTCCGGAATGGATTGAGTCTCTTTATGTTCCTGGAGCAAGCAGATGCCCTTGGGCTCTACTAGCATGAGACAGGACATATGGAGATGCTACTGGGGCCCTCTTGAGCAAATCGATGATGAACAGGAAGAAAGTGATACAGTGACAGTGATGTTGTGTTATATATATATATATAACAGAGGTCCCATTCACTCTCAATGGAACAAACATCTCTGAATGCAGCAGTTATGTGTACTTAGGTTGAGAAATCAACATGATGAACGACCTAAACCTAAGCTAAGTAGGAGGAAGAGAGCGGCATGGAATGCCTTCAAAGGCATCGAAGAAATAGCTAAAAGGACAAAGAACCTCTGGCTCCGGGCACATCTCTTTGACTCCACCATTCTCCCTGCATTAACATACGCCTCAGAGACCTGGGCCCTACGAAAGCAGGATGAGAATGCTATTAGGGTCTCCCAGAGAGGAATCGAAAGAGCTATGCTTGGAATATCATGCCTCACTCAAGTGAGAGAAGGAATCCGGAGTTCTGACCTCCGTCACTATTCCAGAATCAGGGACGCTGTCTCGTTTGCCAAGGCTTTGAAAATCAGATGGGCTGGACATGTAATGTGATTTGGAGACAACCGCTGGACTAGAGCCGTTATCGACTGGATCCCACGGGATGTCAAAAGATCACGTGGCCGCCCACCAACAAGATGGTCAGACTTCCTTGTCAAGATCCTGAAGGAACGGTTTGAGGCTCTTCATATTCATGAATCAACCAGATGCAATTGGGCTACATTGGCACGTGATAGGGTCCAATGGAAATGTTACTGGAGCCTGCTCGAGCAAATCGATGAATAACGGGATTCAAGTGATCAAGTGATGTTGTTATAAGCAATATAATTAGTGCTTGCTAAGGGAGCAGGCATGGGGATGGGGGGGTAGGGGTGGGAAAAGAGGATTTCTGGTGGCAATAAGGGCACATTGGTGGTAGGACCTATGTTGAAATATTGAATACTTGAAACAACTGTACTGTGAACAACTTTGTAAATCATGGTGTTTAAATAAAGTTTTTTTTTAAAAAGAAAATCCCAGTTCATACAATAGCACCAAGGCCAATCCAGCATATCTATTTTCATGTCTTCCTGTCTAGTGTGGGTCCCTTCAGTAGTTGTGAGAGAAGCTCTCATATCTTTATTTAATCAATTCCATATCCTGGCCAATGCTCCCTCTCCCTCCTATCCATACCTTCCTGTCTGCTAGAACTCTGATACCTGAGCATTGAAGATGCCTCTGCAGTCACACGCAGGCTTTGAGGGGTATATGGGGCTGTGTCCCCCCTCCCCGCCACACACATCCTCATGACACCTTTGCCAGGCTGCCCCTTGCATGGAAGCCCTCTTTGTCTTGCTTGGACTGCTGCTAACCCTCTTTCTCTGCCCCACCTCATTCTCTTCATCTAGTATCTTAGCACAGAAGCATTTGAGAACAAAGAGAAGGAAGGCGAGTAGGGGAAGGGGAACATCTCTTTGTAAAGAATCCATTATTTCGCTCATTAAGTATCATTCTCCTTTCTCTCCCGAAGATGGAAGCATAGGTCAAAACAATCCCTTGCACAGATAATGCAAGTGGCTAGTCTATAGCTTTGCAGTTTCTTAGTTGGAATTGGAGGAACTCAAAGGTTAGAAGCAGCAGGCAAACACTAAAGGCAAAGAGGCAGACAAGCACCCACCGTTCTTTCATCCCACCTCCAGGCTCATTTGTGTTCCAGTTGGAAATGCCCACTTTTCTGGCCTGTTAGCAAGATTCCTCATTTCACGCCAGCGCAGCTCAGAAGCTAATTCTTTCCCTTCAGGACTCACTAACCAGAGCCCTGCCATCCCGTCCCCTTTAAAATTTCCTGCCCACCAATTTCCATTCTCCAGGCTGGATTCTGTATGACCTTGTATTGATCTCTAACTCTCCGCTGTGCTCATACTCTTTCTTCTGCTCTGTTCCAGAAAGGCACAATGCTGAGTCCTTCGCATGCTTGGGAAGTGATGGAAGCCAGCCACTTCCGGTAGGGCCTCACCTCCGGTAGGGCCTCACTTCCGGTAGGGCCTCACTTCCAGTAGGACCTCACTTCTGGTAGGACCTAACTTCCAGTAGGGAAAGGGTGGGACGCTTTTTGGAATGGAGATTCCACCTCACTTTTTTTTTGCTTAGTTCAGTCTTCTGGCTGAAGGCATAGCCTGGACTGTTCACTACGCGGTACCAAGAGACCCTTTTGCATATGCCACGACCAGAGTCTCTGCAGAAAAAGAACTTTGGGAGATGCTTGCCTCATACTTCACCTCCCCCAAAAAGGTGAATGGTCAAGGCGCCTCAACGCAGGAGGCTTTACTCATAGTCCTCTTTTCCGTCTTTGGATATAAGACAAGAGCCCTAAGCTAGAGGCATCTCAGTGCACGTGGATGCACAATGATATTTACAAACTGGAAGATAGGGAACAAAGACTGGAATCCTCTTCCTGTGCTGCTGGGGGGGGCACGGGTTGGGGGGTTGCAAGAAGGACAGAAGGACAGAAAAGCAGTATTTCCTAGTGTGACCTCTGCCCCAGCATTTTAGCGGGCGCAGCCAGGCTATTTAAGGGGCTGGCTCCTGGGGAGGCTTCTAAGCTTTTCAGTGGCTGGCACACCACGTGATTTGAATTTCAGGTTTATTTATAATAGCAAACCAGCAGTTTGTCTTATAATAAAACCCCTAGTAACTAGGTGGGAGGTGGACTATTAGTCATCTTCACGGAAATGTTGACTAATTTGACGCAGATTTAATATAAAAGAAAGCATCAAGACCTGGGAAACCTTGACCCTCTGACTAACATACAATCTGAGCATCTGAGTGGATATTATTTCTTTTCTTATTGGTGTCCTTAGTGAATGATAAGACTGTGGTTTGGATTGTCCAGCTTATTCCTATCTGAGAGATATTATCAAGTTTTTCCAAATCTCTCTGCTCTGACCTTAGCTAGGCAAAAGGACCTGCAGCATAGCGTCCCTCAACCCCACGGAGCTGCCGCCTGCCTGGTTCCACTCAGCTGCTCCTTTAAGGGGTGGGAGCAGGGAAGAATGCACGGCCGCCAAAACAACATGTGAGCCTGGTGCAGAGGCTTCCCAGGAGCACGTGAAGGGGGTGATGCAAAACGTAAACAGCTCTGCCTTCCTGGCAACAACAAGGGACAGACACCTCGCAGCACAGTGAGAGAAACCTTTAGCTGTTCTTGCCATTTTTAGACGATGGCTTTGGCAATTTTTAAAGTCTGTTTTGTTCTCATAAATAGGACATTTGAGTCGGGTTCTGGGAAATAATGGGACATACACACATGCACTCACACGCTCACATGACACTTGACACTCGCCCTATTGGCCTGGAATATCTGAAGAGGCCAAACCAGCGTTCTATCGCTTGCTATGTTTGCCCAGGATTGCAGCAGACAACGGGGTAGAACAGCAGTGTTTGAAGATGTTCCATGGAAGGCTGTGGAGGGTCTCCTAGCTCTTCCCCGAACTAGGCTGTATGTCAACAGTCATCTGGGGATTCATAATGTGAATTCTGAGGAAAGACAAAACAGCTGGTTTAAAATCCAATAGAAATGCAAAAATCTAAAGGGAAAACCAACCGGCAAAGACGGTCTGATTCCACTTAAATGGGAATTCATAGAGAAGGAAGTAGAGTGGAGGTTACCAGGGTTACCGGTGACTGGAAATAATGAAGTTACTGTCTGTTGGGGTGGTGGGAATGGTAGAATGTAGAGATGACACCGTGGGTGCACTTCCTGCCTTGCTGCTGACATGGTCATTTAAAGTGGCAAACTTCATGTTCCTGTCATTGACCACAATTAAAAAAAAAATAGAAAAAAAAACTGGCACGAAGCACATCAGGATATAACTGATAGTGGAATATCATGTAGCTTTTGGGAATAATAATGAAATAGATTTTATTTGACTTTAAAAAAGTTGCCCAGGGGCCGGAGCAGGTAGGGCATTTGCCTTGCACACAGCTGACTCAGATTCGATCTCCGGCATCCCTTATGGTCCCTTGAGCACTACCAGAAGTAAATCCTGAGTGCAGAGCCAGGAGTAACCCCTGAGCATTGCCGGATATGACCCAAAAAGCAAAGTAAACAAACAGAAAAAAAAGTTGCCCAAAATATATCATGAAGCAGAAAAACGCAAGTTGGAGCCATTTGGGTAATGTAACATTCATTTATCTTTGTCATTACCCTGCTCTAATTGTATTCCATTGATGAATCTATCTTATTTTTACGACACCTCTATGCTACTAACACTTTCCTACTTTGCAATAAGGAAACGAAGGCTCAGAGATGATTCTTTTGCCCAGGAACAGCGGTTGAGCATTCTAAACTTCAGCATCACTTCCCCTGAGAACAGCCGTTTGAAAATAGCCATTTGGGGCTGGAGTGACAGTACCTGCTGTACTGTCACTCCAGCCTTGCACACGGCCCAATTAGCTTCGATCTCGAGCATCCCATGTGGTCCCCTGACCACTGCCAGGAATAATTCCTGAGGGCAGAGCCAGGAGTAACCTGAGCATTTCTGGCTAGAGAAAAAAAAAGGAAGAAAAAAGAAAGAAAAGGAAGGAAGAAAAGACAGAAAGTAAGAAAGAAAAGAGAAAGGAAGGAAGGAAGGTAGGAAGGAAGGAAGAAAGGAAGGAAGAAAACAACATTGTTCTCTGCAACCGACCTGACCCATGTCTGCCCAAAAGGCTGGGGAAACTAAGGCTTCAACCAAAAAGCGCCCCAAATGCCAATAGTTAAAGAATTCTAAAAAATATTAACATGCACAGAAAAAGTTCCCTTGGAATTTTGTGGGAATTTTTTTTTTAGTCAGACTGACTCAGGGATCACTCCTGGTGGCCTGGTGGTGCCCTGAGAACCAGATGTCCAGAGGTTGAACCCACCCAGATGGGCCATGTGCAAGGAAGTGCATTGCCCACTGTATTATCTCTCCAATGCGCCTGGGAAGTTTTATTGCATTTTTCTTTTTTGTTTTGTTTTGTTTTTAAGCTGAGTAATGTATTCTAAAACCCAGACAGAACCAGCTCTATAAAAGTGACCAAATGTACATCCATTTTTATTTGGTTTACAAATGAACTAAGTTTATCCCCTGGCTTAGCATTGGCCAAAGAATTATTCTGCCAATAGTTTAGGCATGTTTTTCTCAGAGAAAGACAAATACCATATGATTTCACTCAGATATGAAATACAAAACAGAGCAAACAAAAGAGCTAAAAAAAAAAGCATGGATTCTGGCAGCAGAACAGTGACTGACTGAGAAACAGATGAGTGGGTTGACATACTATCTTGTCATGAATCACATGCCTCAGTTTCACCATTTATAAAATGGGCACATGAACGATTACAAACAAGGTCTCTGCATGTGACTGGTATGATTTTAGGGAACCTGGCCTGCATGGCTATAGACTGCTACACTGTTCTGGGATCCTGAGAGAATTAAACACGGATCAGTACGGGGCATGTAATGTTCTAGCACCAGTCCCACCACCAGTATTCCCCAGTTCCCTCCCACCCCACAGCCGGCCACCTTGACCAGCACATTTTAAAATTTTGTGGTTGTTGTGTCGGACTCATGCTTTAGGCGCTGTTGAGTCTGTGGCTTGGATATTTAGCTCTTCTCCTCCCATGTTATCAGTATGCCCGAGGCCCCTGGCTCCTGCCCCCTCGGGCCCCCCTTTCTCACCTTCTTCCTTCCCCCTCAATGTCTTTCTTTCCTACTCTGCCCTTCTCTTCCCTATGCCCTGGGCATTCCACCCCTCCCCTTTACTACATTACGTTTCCTCATCCGTTTATTCTGTAAAGCACAGGTGAGATCATCCTGCTTGTCCTTCTTCTGGCTTGCTATTTTTATTTATTTATTTATTTACTTATTTATTTATTTATTTGCTTGTTGGGTCACACCCAGCGATGCTCAGGGGTTACTCCTGGCTCTGCACTCAGGAATTACTCCTGGTGGTGCTCAGGGGACCATATGGGATACCGGGGATCGAACCCGGGCCGGCATAGGCTGGCCACGTGCAAGGCAAATGCCCTACCCACTGGGCTATTGCTCTGGCCCCATGGCTCACTGTTTTATAAGGTATCTTAAATACTATTTGCGGAGTATGAAGTTTTAGGAGCACCTTTGGATGACCAGGCAGGGAGGTTGTCAGAGGTTCAGTCATTTGCAGTGAAACTTCAGAACCATTCTTGGTCCCACTGGGTTGTGCTCGGCAGGCGGCTATCCTTCACACGCAACCCTTCAGCATGGGCCTGCGGTCCCCAGAAGGACGCGTGTTTTTAGTCTTCATATGAGGAGTCCGGCTCATCAGTTCACCTTGGAGTCTCCACTTGGAAGCTCAGAGACCACAGGGAATGTTTGCCTCAAAACAGGTTCCACAGCTGCTGAAGAATTGGTTCCTAGAGCAGGTGGATACAAGGTGGTGTGGCCCTCAAGTAAATGTGACGAAGGACATGAGAAGGGAGCCAGGGTGGATGACACGGCTTCCTCCATTAGAATCAGCTTCGTTGGCTTGCGAAGCAGTCTCCAATACAGAAACATCAGATCAGAGAATCTCCCTGTTGCTCAGGAGGGACTTGAGTTTCTGCCTTCAGTCCAGGCACAGAAACATGAGAACCAGTGTTAAGAGACGAAGGACATTAGAGGTACTGGAGAGATTGGTCACACCTCCGACCGCAGCTTTGTCATTGCCACAATGCCACCTTCACCACAACTCCTTAAACCCTACGTTCCAGGGCAGAGCAATAGTACAGCAGGTAGGACGTTTGCCTTGCATGCTTCCAACTCAGGTTCAATCTCCAGTATCTCATATGGTTCCTTGAAAACCACCAGGAGTAATTCCTGAGAGCAGAGCTAGGAGTAACCCCTGAGGATAGCCAGGTGTGACCACAAAAGCCCAAATGAATGAATGAACGAACGAACGAACGAATGAATAAACAAATCCCACATTCCTTCCCAGTAGAGCAGACAGGACAATGGGCATCACGGAGCTGTCGGGAGCAGGAGCCAGAGGCTGCAGGCAGCCTCTGCTTGGCTCTGGAACTCTGCACGTGTGTATGGGACGTGTCTGCTTCGGCATGTCCTTACCATCATGTCCTTCCCATCTGCAGATTTCACTGCATACATTGCACCCTGTTTGTTTCTTCAATTTCACTTTTTCTTCCTTTTTTACTAACTATTCAGGAACCATGATCTACATAGTTATTCATAGTTGAATTTCAGGTGTACAATGACCCAATACCAATCCCACCACCAGTGTCAACTTCCCTCCACCAGTGTCCCCAGCATCCCTCCCCCTCCCAGTCTATCTCCTTGACAGGCACTTTTTTAAAGATCGGTTCTTGTCATTTGCATTCCATGCTTATGGTGCTGTCAGCGCTCTGCTTTGGATATATGCGTGTGCTTGCCCTACATGGCCAGTGTTTCGGAGGCCCCTGGCCCTTCCCCTGTCACCTCCCCTCCACTTCTTTCTCTTCCCCCTTGGTTTCCTCACTTTCCTGTCCTAATTCTATGGTGCAGGACCAGGTGTAGTTTGGGGGGTCCCTACTTTGACTCCATGCATTCCCTCTTGTTTCTGTTCTATATACCACAGGTAAGTGACATCACCCAGTATTTGTCCTTTCCCTTCTGACTTGCTTCACTTACACGAGATCCTTCAGTTCCATCCATGTTGCAGCAAGTCGCACGATTTCATCACTCATTGCAGGCTGCATTGTGCCTGTGTGGTACACTTCCATTATCCACTCATCTGTTGTTGGGTTATGTTGATTCGTGTTTTAGTATAGTACCACAATGAATAGTGGTGTGCATATGTCCTCTTGAACGATTTTTTTTTTTTGCTTTTTGGGTCACACCTGACAGTGCTCAGGGGTTACTTCTGGCTCTTCACTCAGGAATTAGTCCTGGCGATGCTCAGGGCACCATATGGGATGCTGGGGATGGAACTCGGTTCGGCCACGTGCAAGGCAAACGCCATACTCGCTATGCTATCACTCCAGCCCCCTTGAATGAACGTTTGTGCGTCCTTGTTTGATGCTATTAAAAGTGAAACCAGCACATTCTACATAATGGCCATATTTTAGTTGTCTTGCAAAACCTAAAAAAATGGTATAAAAGCTGCAAAGATAATGCAGTGAGATGGGGTGCTTCTTTCCAGGGGTCCCTCATTCCTGCCAGCATGAGGGTGCAGTTCCTCTCCTTCCTGACATTTCCTCTGTTAGCATGTATTCTAATCTGTTGAGATGAACCCACTGCAAGATTCGCCCCCTTTGACGCATGGCCCCGGAAAGCAGCAGCAGAAGGGCTGAATGGTGAAGTCCGCTTAGGTTACCCACTGCAGCCAGCACCTGCTCCAGCCTCTTTGCAGACCAAGTGACTCTGGACTTGTCCTTACAGTGTTCTCGCTATGTAAATGTCCTCAAATGGGAAACCTGTGTTGGACTGTTCTTTGTTTCATAGCTGCCCACTCATTCAGTATAAGTCTTACAGTAAAACATCATTGACTCACTTGAACACTTTTTTGTTGGTGGAAATGGGTGTTTGGGGCCTCACCGCGAGGTGTTTAGGGCTTACACTCCTGGCTCTGCACTCAGGGATCACTCCTGGCAGGCTTGGAGGCCATGTCGGGTGCTGGGTATCAAACCCAAGTCAGCTGCATGCAAGGCAAACACTCTACCCACTGTAGTATCACTTTGGCCCCTCAATAACACTTTTTAAAAGTGCAACTTGTAAAATGTTTCTGGATTTTTAAAAAAAATTAAATGAGTCCCTCTGGACACCAGATGTGTGTGAGACTGCATTGAGTGAGATACCCAGCGAATTCAGATAGAGCTTATTCCTTAAAGAGTTAAGGGATGAAAGGTCTTTATACAAAGAAAGTGAGATTCTGGAACAGAATTGAACTCACAGTGTTAACGGGGATTCTTTAGGCACCAGTGGGCAGAAGTTTAAGCCCTGCAAGCTTTTCCCAGGCCTATAAAAAGGTTTTAAGTCCTGGAAGAAAAATGTATCATGTCCAAAATATGAAAACAGAATGACCATGGAAAGTACATATTTCATTGAATGTTGCAAAATGTAACATTACACCAACCATATCAAATTAATTATTTTTTCAAAAAATTATTACATCTGAAAACAATTTGTAAGCTAGATTTTCTTATTTCACTTTCGTTGAATTCCCGGGTATATAAACAACAATTGCTGACATAAGCAATGGCCAATTAAAATAATTATTCAAGAGTTGACTTCTAAAGCCATTTCTTTCAAAATTATTCACATCAAAAATTTATGTTGGATTTGGGATGCTGGAACACTTTTCAAGTCTTAATGGGTTTCCAGGTGGGGCCCCATCAAGTCATAGTCATAGTGAGGCTCACCTGGCTCGTAGAAAAGTCTCGGGTATTTCCATGTGGGCCCCAGGAAACTAGGAGGCATGGGGCTTGGGTGCAGCAGAAGCTTCTGGGGTGGAGCAAGAGGAATCCCTAAATGGGAGCGCTTCTCTCTGAGACTTAGTACAGCCAGCTGCCACCATCCAAACAGCTGAAGCAACAGAGATGCCTGGTCTGTGATTTCTGGAGACCAGAAGTCTGGTATCCAGGTGTGGTAGGGGCTGGTTCCCTGGGACAGACCCTCAGTTATAGCCTCTCCCTCACCTTCCTGTCAAAAATTCATGAGGTCACTGAGTTCTGCTTTATGAGAGACCCACCCTGCCCTAGTATGACATCACCCTAATTGAACTAATGACACCCCCACCATCCTGTTCCCAAATAAGGTCTGAGAGATGGGATGCCAGGACTCCAATGTTAGATTTTTTTTTGCTTTTTTTGGGTCATGCCCAGCATTGCCCAGGGGGTTTCTCCTGGCTCTGCACTCAGGAATTACTCCTGGAAGTGCTTGGTAGACCATATGGGATGCCGGGGATCGAACCCAGGCCAGCACAGGCTGGCTGAGTGCAAGGCAAACGCCCTACCTGCTGGACTATAACTCCGGCCCCTCTATTGTTAGAATTTTGAGGGATACAATTCACCCATGACAGAGGATGAGGAAGGGGCTGGATGATTGTCCAGCGGGCAGGGCATTTGCCGTGCACGTACCAACCTGGGTTTGATCCCTGGCATCTCATGGTTGCCAGAGCACCACCAGGAGTAATTCCTGAGTGCAGAGCCAGGAGTAACCTCTGAGCCTCGCTGGGTGTGACCCATAAAGAAAAATAAAAACACCAGAGGACGAGGGTGAGAGGTTGGTCTGAGGTTCTGAACAGAACCCAAGAGGCAGATGTGGCTGGGTGTGGGTGAGGGAGCCTCCCAAGCAACGTGTAAATCCACCAGGAGTCTCCCTTAGAGACCAGTGGGATGGCTTCAACATCTCAAAGAGAAGTCAGCACCTTGGAAATACATTAGTGATAATACATTTTTTTGAAAAATAAAAATTCACTTAGAAGGTAACCCTTCTTGGGGCCGGAGCGATAGCCCAGCGGGTAGGGCGTTTGCCTTGCACGTGGCCGGCCTGTGCTGGCCCGGGTTCGATCCCCAGCATCCCATATGGTCCCCGAGCACTGCCAGGAGTAATTCCTGAGTGCAGAGCCAGGAGTAACCCCTGAGTGTCGCTGGGTGTGACCCAAAAAAAAAAAAAAGAAGGTAACCCTTCTAAACAGTGGTTCTGGAATGTCCGATCGTGAGTCCTTAGATCCATAGTTAAGCAGCAGAGATCTAGAGTACAATTTTTGTTTTATTTATGATCATTTATGTACTCTTTTACTTATCTCACAGTGGTCTCCTCAGAGACACTGTGTGGGTGGCGGTGTAGACCTGACTTTTGGCACAGAAATGCAGAGATCCTGAGTTCTTGACCATGTGTGTGCCAGGCCTAGCTCCACCCCTCTGAGTTGCCTATTTTAATTTTCTGTTGCTATTGTGGGGGTCCACTCTTGGTGGTGCCTAGGATGGGACCTAGAGACAGGCAAGGCACCCCCCCAGCCCCAAGTTCTAGAATGCTCACCAAAGACGCCTCCTCAGCTCCTGACCTATATTTGAAAGTTTCCTGAAGGGAAGGCAGGCTATTAGTCAGGCATCAGAAGACACAGAAACCATCAGTTCTGCGTCTTTCTCCTTGACTCCTCTGGAGGGACCTTCGGGGCAGGGACATTCCTCATTCCCACACGCTGTTTCATTTCTATATCCCACCCAGGAAATACTAAGGAGAACGTCCTCCTGCTCGTCAAGGCCTGTTGCAGGGTAGTGGACCCATCTCGCCTAGAGAGGGTTCTGTGATTAGTATTAAGCCCAGGTGGGGGCATCTATCAGTAAATTCTTTTCAGACCAAGGAGTGAATAGCCTAAGGTAATGTCCAGGAGGCCCAGACTCTTCCAGAGAATGGCCCAGAGCTTGCCAAGCCCAGGAGAGGGACCGGGCAGTCCATCCCCTTTGCAGGAGATCAAAGGTGCTTCGGGAATTCTGAAGCATTGGCCAGAGAGTATAGTGGGTTGGCGCTTGCCTTGCACGTAGCTAATCTGGGACTATATATGGTCTCCTGAACCCCATCAGGACTAAGTCCTGAGTGCAGAGACGGGAGTAACCTCTAGCACCACCAGGTGTGGCCCCAAAACAAAACCAAAAATCCTGAAGTACCACCCTCCTATGGAAGACAAGTCAGTGTCAGAGGGGGAAAAGGACGATCAGACTACATACAAGAAAAAAATCTATACAAGGCATTACCAATAAAAGACATATAATAGTTAAATTCTAACCAGTGGTTTTCAACAGGAATAGAAAAAGGTTGAAAACTACTGCATCAGACTGAGATGCAATCTCCTACTTGCCTCCAAAGAACGTGGAAAAGAAGTTAACACAAAGGGAATGACATCCCAATTCAGTTAGCAAAAGAACCATCAGGGGACTTGTGCCAAGCGGAGCAGATGAAAACAGAAGCAAGTAACCTTTTTTGCTCAGTGGACTGGCAAAAATGGACAGGTCCAGTGCTGGTTAAGGGGGGCAGTCCGAGGCTATTCGAGGGGAAGTATAACTTAGTTTATTTCTGGAGGGCAATTGGCAGCTTTTGCCAATTTAAAAGGTAAACAAGCTTGTACCCAGAAAGTGCAATTCTAGGGACTAACTCCAATAATAACAAGAGCTAACCTTAACTCACACTTGCTGCTGCCAGATGCGAGGCTAGGTGCTTCCTAGCATCCTGTGGAGAGCGTGGGCTTAATCCTCTCCCTTTCTCTGGAGGGAGAAGCTGAAGCTTTGGAAAATTCAGGTTTTATAGCAAGTCACTGGGGGTGCCAGGATAGAAACCCAGGTGTCTGGGAGGGAGGAACAAGGGGTCTTTTGAAGGGGGGAAAGTGGTAGTGGGTGTGGTGAGTCCAGGGACCTCAAAATTCTATCATTACGTAAATCAGTGATAGATCAATTCAGAGAGAGAGAAAGAAGAGAGAGAGAAACCAGGAAGCCCATACATACAATCCCTCTAATATTCTCACAACTGATAGTGAGACTGTCTCCCTCTTTTGTCCCGTCAACCGTGTAAGATAGAGACTAAGTGTAAAAACCCTAAAATTTGGACTGAGGGTCGATAAGCAAGTCACTGTCATAAGAATCTATTGCTTTGTGGCACTGAGGAATAATTAAACCCATGGCCTCACACATATGAGGCTCTTTACCTCTGATAAACAACCAATGCCACTAACTAGAAATAGATTTCTTCTTTTGGGGGGTGGAAGAGGGCCCCACCTGGTGCTCACAGGTGATTCCCCAGGCGGTGCCTGAATGTTGTTCTCAACAATGTGTGTGAGACCTTGAGTGCTGGGGATCAAACCAGGCCGCTCACGGGCACTGAACATTCTGTGTTCTCAGAGCTTTCATTCCAGTCCTTAGAGTCTTCTCCCAGTCTTCCATATCATTATACTGAGTGGGAAAGAAAGGAAATTAGAAAGTAAATCTATAGTTAATGATTATAAGAAGTAAGTGAGGCCAGAGTGACAATATGGTGGGTAGAGCACTTAAACCCTGGCAGACCTGGGTTCGATTCCCAGAATCCCATATGGTCCCCTGAATGCTGCCAGGAATAATTCCTGAGTGTACAACCAGGGAAAGACTCACAGACATGGGGCAGAGCTGCTACTGGCTCTCCCTGTGCCCAGCCGCTCATGAGGTGCCCAGGAGGGATGGCGGTTCTAGCCCTGGCCCGCCACCCCAGCAGAGCCTTGCAACAAGCCAGATGACCCCCCACTCCATGAGGGCCTCCATTTTACACATCCGGACTTCTCTCTCATCAGAACTCCACCCAGCAGACCAGCCTATCAGCACCCGGCTTGCGCGGCTGTTTGCGGCCGCGGTTCATCAATAAATGCTGGACTTAGAGATGACTACAAGAGTATGCTACCTGCACGGCAGAGCCTGGCAAGCTACCTGTGTTGTATTTGATATGCCAAATACCAGTAACAATTATAGACCTCATTCCGAATGGATTGGGGCTCTTTATGTTCCTGGAGCAAGCAGATGCCTTGGGCTCTACTAGCATGAGACAGGACATATGGAGATGTTACTGGGGCCCGCTCGAGCAAATCGATGATGAACGGGAAGACAGTGATACAGTGACAGTACAACCAGGGGTTACCCCTGAGCATTTTGATTGCCAGGTATGATTAAAAATAAAAGAAGTAAGTCTATAGGTAATTATATTAATAAGTAAGTCCATAAGTTAATGATTATAAGGAGATACAAATGAAGATGAAGCCATGCCTCAAAGGGCTGGAGCACATGCTTTGCCTATGGAAGCTCTGGTTCAATTCCTGGCTCGGGTGGGGCCCCAGCACCACTGGGTGTGGCCCAGAAACAAAAGTGAACAAATAAAACACATGAGTTTGTATATGTGGAAACGGATACACCCCAGGTTGTTGACAGTGGTTCTCATAGGTGTGGAGAGACCATCTTCTAGGTCTTTTCACCTTGTAGCAGAGATCCTAACTCACAGTTAACTTCTGTTAAAAAAAAGTGGAGGGGGGACTTGAGCTTTATCCCATGAGTGGGTCAAAGCACAGCAACCTAACAATGCTTGGACTGTGGAATTCAGGGACTTAATGTATTCCAGGAGTTGTTTTCTTTCCATCTTACTTGTCTGTTGGGTCACTTGAATCCTTAGGGAACATTCTGTCCTGGTAGCAAAAGGGTTGCAGGCCTCACATCTGCACACCATGGTCTGTGGAACTACACACATGTAGTTGGTGTCCAGAGCCTCAGCAAATGCCTTGGGGCTTAGTTCTGATTGGCCCAGCTCTGCACGGACACCTGTGGCCAGCAGAAGGGCAAGAGCTGGTTGGCTGGAACTGTATGCTCATAGTGAATCTGTGGAGAGGAGCTGTTTAGACCACTGGGGTGGGATGGGTGTTGGTGAGGGAGTTCAGAGGTGTTTTCTCTAGCATGGGACTGACCCTGCTTCAGTCCGGGTTCCTTGAGCATTGCCAGAAGTGATCCCTGAGCACAAAGCCAGGAGTCAACTCTGAGCACTGCTAAGTGAGGTCCAATCCTCCCCCTACTTCCATGTAATGGATGGCTTAGGGTGTCCCCTGGAGCGGGAGCAGATCCGTCTCTTGCCAATCACGTGGCTGCCTTGGGATGGTGAGAGGTGAATGTTAGAAGCAACGTTGCAGTTTATCTCTGGGTTACGTGTTTACCAAGTCTCTAGATATCAAGTCTCGAATACTTGGTGATTTAAAAAATATGGAAGTGTGGACTAGCATGATATCTCAAGTGCGAGGGCCCGAGTTCGTCCCTGTTCCTATATGCCACCTATCTACCTGCCAACACAGCCAGGTATGATCGTGGTGGCTTTTGATCATAGCCAGGTGTAGACCCTGTTAAGAAAGTGAGATATAAAATATATAAAATCGGGTGGGGGCAGAGAGTTAGCTCAAGGGGCTGAGCAATTGTTTTGCACAAAGTAGGCCTGGATTTGATCTCCAGCATTGCATCATCCCCAGAGCACTGCTAGATTTTTCTCCAAAACAAAAATAAAAACTAAATAGAAAATTTGAATGTAACTTTTTAACTTTTTAGGCTGGGCTGATGGCGTGTGGGCTCAGTGGGCCTGGGGACCATTCCTGGGACACTTGGCCCAACTCTGAAGGCCCTGTTATTCCATGTGCAGGCCTGGAGTGGAGGGGCTCTTCAGGTCCAGCTGAGCTGGGGACCACCAGCATTACGTAGCAGTGCTCAGGCTCCATGAGAGCTACACCCGGGGCGGGAGGGCTGCAGAGACCATGAACTCCAGAGCTTTGAGCTTATCTCCAGCCCCCAAATGCATCCTTTTACAAAAGGTAAGCACATGGCAGGTGTTCAATTTCTCAATGCCATTTCTTTGTTCAAGCTTAAGCTGTCTAGATGAATTTCTTGAATCAAGGGGGTTATTTAAGAGAAATGATAGGACTGAGATTAAAATCACTGATGTATTTTTAAGCTCAGTTTTCTAATAATGGTGTTAGATGAGGCCCCCTTACCTTCTTTATCAGTTACTCCTTTCTTCATAAATCCTCCTCTGGTCTGCCTTTCTGTCTACCTCTCTATCTCTGTCATCTATCACGTGTCCGTTTATTCAAATTGCTTTAGCTTATTGGTGAAAATACTATATGCATCAGAAAAAGAAATTATAATACGGAACGAAATAAACACAGTGGCTGTGCAGGGCTTTCTCCCCACACACCTCAGCTCTTCCGCATCATCATAAACCACTCTCCCACTCTCAAACAGTGCAGACATGTTTGCTCCTTATGCCTTTTTTCTGCAAGTTTAACATGCCATGTGCATTCACCATCCTGCTCTTTGCTTTCAGGAATCAGCATGGTGTGATTAGAGGAAATATGCTACAGGGGACTGTACTCAGGGTTCCCACACGCAAAGCCTGCACTCCTGCCCTTTGAACCAGTGTCCTGGTTCCCTCCTCCTTCAGTTTCTCATCAAACTATTTGTAAATGGACTTTCCTGTCTGGGAGCCAATAGGGTCCCCAACAGTATCAGGGCAGAAGTTCTTTGTTACCTCTGGGGCTTCCAGGAAATGGACAAAAACTCATGAGTCTGGTGCAGTTCCAAAAGGCTTTTAATAGTATAAAAGCTCTACCACCGCAATCCAATATAATGGAAGACCTCTAGCTCTGGTCAGAACTTAGATCATACATGAGGGCCCAGGTCTCCTACCAAAGAGGATCCCACCAGAGAGGAGCAGTACCTCAAGTCAGTCCCCTTATGTACACAAAAGTAATCCTGACTTCAGGGAGGGTCCTATCAACAAATATCATCTAAAAGCCTCTAGATATCATCTAAATAGCCTCAGTAAATGCTCAAGATGAGAGCCTTCTACTGATAGTATACCACCGACATGGCAGAGCCTGGCAAGCTACCAGTGTTTTATTTATTTGTTATGCCAAAAACTAGGAACAATTATGGACCTCAATTCCATGACCTGAAGAATGGTTTGAGGCTCTTCCTGACCCTGGAGCAAGCAGATGCTCTTGGGTTACACTTGCTTGGGACAGGACATATGGAGATGTTACTGGTGCCTGAGCGAGCAAATCGATGAACTATGGGAAGACAGTGATACAGTGATACAGTGAGCCTCTAGATAGTAGAAGAATGTAGAAGGATGGTACCACACCCTACTACAGGTCTAAACAAATGATTATGCCAAGGACTAATCCCTTCTTCCGAGATCATCTCTTATGTAAAACACTGGAGAGGGAGAGGGGGCTGGTATAAAGTAATACATCTTAATTTCATGGGCTTAATGTAATCTAGATGGTACCCACAGGTCCTTCTTATTTATTATCAGTATCTTGTTCTCTGTATACTGAAAGGGTCATGCTCGCCTGCTTGAGGGCAAACTAGTATGATCCTTCCTATAATCTTAAACTATAGTCTCAACGTAGCCAGGTGGTAGTCTCCTGGTAAATTCTGACTGTCCCATGCTGAGTCAGTGGGTATAAAGAGGAGCTGTGCCCAATTTAGATAACATAGAAGTCTTAGTAGATGTATAATAATAAGTCAGAAGTTACTCATTCAGAGTCAAGGTGACTTCTGTAACTGCTACACCCTCTATCAGTGTTTACACAGAAGAGAGATCTCAGTATGGACACTGGTTTAAGAACATGTAAATAGATTAAACTGTGAGTGGATAAAACAGCAAAGCTCCCAAGCTAGCTAGGCCTGTCATCCAACACTTTCCCAGTATCTACATTTTATACTTGATGGATAGTATCTCATGGACTAACAAAGGGAATAAAATGCATTAAACAATTATTTCAGACACTATGATTTATAATGTTTTTTGTTTGTTTTTATTGAATCACTATGAGATATACGGTTGCAAAGTTGTTCTTAATTGGGTGATTATATCGTCAGTGGTAAGGCTTCTTGCAGAAAATATTCCAGCACCCCCACTCTCCACAAGTGTGTGCACTTTCCTTCACCATTGTCCCAGGATCCCTCCCCTTTCTTCCCTTCCCCCTGCCCAGGAAGCTTCCTGCTGCAGACTGGTTCCTAGTTCCTTTTGCCTTTGGGCGTTTGTTATCTTACTATGTTTTTTTAATATCCACATATGAGAGAGATCATTTTGTGTCTTGCGCCTCTCCTTCTGCGTAACTCCACTCAGCATGATACTCCCCAGATCCATTCATGTAGCAGCAAACTGCATGATTTTTTCTTATAGCTGACTAGTATTTAATTGTGTATGTGTATACCACAGTTTCTGTCTCCAGTCATCTGTTCTTGAGTATTTAGGTTGATTCCAGACCTAGGCTGTTGTGAATGATGCTGCACGAGACTTAAATAAATAACTGTTTTTATTGAAGAGAAATTTGGGGCCCTTGGGTTAGAAGTGAAGAAGGGCAATTGCAGGGTTGTGTGGAAGCTCAGTTCCTTGGTTTTTTTGGGGGGTTGAGGGAGGGGATGGCACACTGCATGATGCTCAGGAATTACTCCTGGCTCTGCACTCAGGGATCACTCCTGGTGGTGCTCAGGGGACCATATGGGATGCTAGAGATTGAATCTGGGTCAGCTGCATTCAAGGAATGGGCCCTACCCACTGTACTCCAGCCCCAGTTCTTTGTTTTTTGAGAAGTGGACATAATGTTTTCCAAAAAGGTTGAACTGATTGACATTGCTACCAGAAGTCCACGTGGGTTCCTTTTCCCCACATCTATTCCAGCACTGTTTTTTTTTCTGATGTATGCCAATCTCACCTATATGAGATATTTAATTGATGCTGTTATTTGCACTTCCCTGATGATTAATAATGCATAATGTTTATTAATATACTGTGTATGTCTTCTTTGAGGAAGCTTCTGTTCATCTCTTCCCCAGATATGTTGATAATGTTTATATTATCAACATATCTGTGTAATAAAACTCACTGTTGTTATTATTATTCTGCAAAAGCACATCAAATTGTTGTCTTATTTTCTTTTTGTTGTGTGTATGAATTGGATAATACTGATATTCTTTATTAATTTAATTTATTTTTTATTATACCACCATGAGATATATAATCACAAAGATATTCATTATTGGATTTCACTCATACAGTTTTACAGCATCCGTTCCTCCAATACTGATATTCTTTTTTTTGGTTTGTTTGTTTTATTATTATTTTTTAAAAATTTTATTATTCCCCCCCAATATTATTACACCGTTTTAGACATACAATTGAAAGATGCTCATGTAGAGTTTTGGTTCTACAGTGTTCCAACACGCACCCTCCACCCATCTCCCATCACCAATGTCCCCACCTCCCTCCCCCTCCCGCACCTCAACTACTTGGCGGGTTCTGTATGTCATTTCTTTCCTCTTTATATCTCCTTCTCAACAAACTTTCCTGCTCTTCGTGGAATGCAGTGCATTAAAAGGCATTACTGTTTCACTATTTTAGTGGACCGCAAGCGGCCGCGACCTGGGCTCGAACTGGTTTTGCTCTGTTCATCTGGTCATGAGGCAGTTTCCTGTTGGAGGACATGTTTAGCTAATCTGGGAGTTTTGTTGTTTTGCTCACTCCCAGCTTAATCTTATTTAAGCCAAGGTTCATTCTAATGAGATCTCTCTTCTATGTAAGGCACTGCTAGAGGGTGTGGCACTTACAGAAGTCACCTTGATTGAATAACTTCTGACTTATACATCTACTAAGACTTCTATGTTTTCTAGATTGGGCACAGCTCCTCTTTATACCCACTGCACCCAACGTGGGACAGTTAGAATTTACCAGGAGACTACCACCCTGGCTACGCTGAGACTAAAGGAAGACTATAGGAAGGATCATACTAGTTTGCTCTAAGCAGGCGAGTATGACCCTTTCAGTACATGAGAACAAGATACTCAGAATCACCCTGGTGCAGATAATAATAAGGACCTTGTGGGTACCATCTAGATTACATGAAGCTCATTAAGTTAAGATGTATTACTTTATATCAGCCCCCTCTCTCTCCAGTGTTTTACATAAAAGATAATCTCGGGATTAGTCCTTGGTGTAATCTTTGTTTATACCTGCAATAGGGTGTGGCACTACACTCTGTTTAGGGTTCTTTGTTGGCATGACAACCTCCCGATTGGATTACTTTGGTGTATATAAGGGGCTGACTTGAGGCCCCTTCACCTTTTGCCTTTTGGTTCCTCAGCCTTCAGTTTTTGGCTCCTGCGGCTTTTGGTTTTTGGCTTTGGTCTTTTGCTCTTTGGCCTTTCGCTCCTTCTGGGTAGGACTCAGCTCGGGTGACATCCTCTCTCTTTGGTGGGAGACTTAGGCTCTTTTGTATGGTCTAAGTTCGGACCAGAGCTAGAGTTTGTTCATTATATTGGATTGCTGTGGAAGAGCTTTTGTACTATTAAAAGCCATTTTTTGGAACTGCACCGGACTCATGAGTTTTCATATTTCTCCCGGCGTCCTCGGAGGTAGAAGACAACCTCTGTCCTGACACTGTCGGGGACCCCGCGACGTTCCCGACAGTTTCCCAGCATCCGAACAGCAAAAATGGTGGCTAGTGTGATGGGCGAGTCTCATCCGGCTGCTTCCGGGACCCCCAGAGGCGACGGGCCCCCCTCCCAAAACCCATCTGCCCTCCTCGGGGCTCCATGGTCAGCTGGGCCGCGTGCGAGCAGAGTTCCAGCCTCCCCAGCCACTTGTGAGGCTCTGGATGCTGGCCTGCGGGCAGCTCCTGGGCGGGGCCACCAGGCTCGACAAAATGGAGGGGGAAAGGGCGACCCCCTCCTCTATCTGACGACTTCCCAGTGATTCCCGCTTCTGGGAGCCGCCTACCTGGGCTCAAACTGGTTTTGCTCTGTTAATCTGGTCGTGAGGCAGTTTCCCAGCGTCCGGACAGCGAAAATGGTGGCTAATGTGATGGGCGAGTCTCATCCGGCTGCTTCCGGGACCCCCAGAGGCAACGGGCCCCTAATACTGATATTCTTTTATTTATTTTTTTTTCTGCTTTTTGGGTCACACCTGGCAATGCTCAGGGTTACACCTGGCTCTGCAGTCAGGAATTACTCCCGGCAGTGCGCAGGGGATCATATGGGATGCCAGGGATCTAACCTGGGTCGGCATGGGCCGGCCGCGTGCAAGGCAAACGCCCTACCTGCTGGGCTATCGCTCCCGCCCCAATACTGATATTCTTAAGTGCCGATGATGTTTATAATTTTGTGACTCATCTTTTGCACAACTACAGTTTTTCTAGGAACTCAGAAAACAGGACATCCCCTTGCATGGAGAGATGGAACCTATCAATGGCATAGCTCTTGAGGCCTTTTGGTTCAGCTGGAGGGCACCACAAGGGCTGAAATCACTGGGAGGAGCTCAAAGAGGGAAGGGATGACCACGTAGAATAGGAGCACTTCACTCAGTGTGGGATCCACAACCGAAAGGTTTCCAAAGTACAATATATATGGAGGATTATGCCATGGATGGAGACCGGATGGCCCAGGAGGGTCTAAAATATTTCATCTCTGATCTTTTATAGGAAATATTTGCTCATTTCTCAAAAGGGCAGGGAGGAAAAAGAATAGATGGAGATGTAGAGAGAATGGCGTCTCAGAAATGGACAGGCACAGTTCTAATAGCTCAGAGAACTCACGATGCTAAAATTTTCCCAAGAATTCAGTTGAGATGAAGAATGAATAGTGCTTTGAAATTGGTGATTAGGAAGCAGGTCACAGAGACCTGGGGTAGAGCAGGTTCTGGAAAATGTCGTTACCCAGAATTCGAATCGCCGGAAAGAAAATAAGAGAAAATGCAGGGAGGGAAGGGAATGGGCTGGCACAGGAAGCTGAGTATAAAGTACAAGTGCTTAGTAAAAGCCAATTTACAAAATCGGGCCTGGCTTCTTTCAGTCCTTTAATTTGGCAAATGACTATTATTTCCTTCTCTAAAAGCACACCTCAGGTCTTCATGACCTGAGCTCAGGATGGTTTTTCCCTTTGCCAAGCTCTACTTTAGAAGGAAGTAAAACTTGAATGGACATAAAAGCAGAGTGTTAGCAAAGGAGTGGAACTGGGGTGCAAGCCAGCCCACCCCCACACGGCCTTGGTGAGGCAGCTCTGAGCTGCAAGAGGAAAATGACAGGACCAGCCCTGCAGAACCACACAGCAGCGGAACGTGGCCTCCTTCCAGAAGCTCCTTAATTCCATGCCAGGGGTGGTCTGGAGCATGGGACCCAAAGCACCCAGCCAGGAGCAGTTCCTGACCACCCCCTCCCATAACAATGATGAAATAAAAATATTTTTGACAGTCCATTTCCATCTAACATCTTCTTGTACCTTACAGAATCTCCATATAAGCATGTAATTTTCCCCTATGTTTTGCATTTTATTCTTTTTTGAGGTATATATATACATATGTATATATATACATATATATATATGTATATATATAAAAACAAAAAAAGCAAACATATAAATATATATATATATATATATATATATATATATATATGTTTGCTTTTTTTGGTCACACCAGCGACACTCAGGGATTACTCCTGGCTCTGCACTCAGGAATTACTCCTGGGTGGTGCTTGGGGGACCATATGGGATGCCGGGATTGAACCCGGGCAGCACAGGCCTGCCGCGTGCAAGGCAAAAGCCCTACCCACTGGGCTCCGGGCCCCTTGAGGTATATTTTTAGTGGCAAAGTATATTCAATACACAATTTACTGTTCTAAGTATTTTTAAAATCTATTGTTTAGTTTTTAACTGAAAGAGTCATAATGTAGAGAGTTGCTCATAGTTGAGTTTTGACATTCATTGTTCTAGCACCAATCCCAACACCAGTGTCAACTCTCCACCAATGTTCCCAGGTTCCCTCCCTCCCCTTACCACCCCCAGCCTGCCACCTTGACAGGCACAATTTAAAGTTTTGTTGTTAAAGTTTGGGTCTTTGTTTTTACCGTTGTCCATTTTAAGCATTTATTTTAACTGGTCAACAATGTTAAGTCTGAACACATTATTTTAAGAATGACATCAAGATCATATTCTCACATGAGAAATGAGTAGAGTAGATGACCAAGATGATCTGATTGGTCATTTTAATCTTGGCTATATGGTTGTAGCCTATATTGTAGCAGAAACAACTAAGAAGAGGAATAGGTAACTATATATGCATGCTTACATATAGTACCTATCCCTTTCCATATATATATAAAATGCAGGTCATGGCATAAGTGGGCATTCAGGCTTGAATGAGGGAGGGGCGGCACATTCAGATACAGAGACAGGACAATGAAACAGAGAGGGAAGAGAACATGGCAAGACCCCAACAACTAGCCCTGGTTCCATCCTTGTTCACCAGGGATGAACGGAGCTTAGAGAGCTTGGAATAAACCCTGAGCATCACTGGGCACAGCTCCACCACATTCGAAAGAGAGAGGGATAGAGATAGAGAGATAGAGAGAGACTCAAAAATATCTTAACTAAGAAAGATAAGAACACCTGTCCTTTTGTTCTTCGCATCTGTACTTTACAACAGTCAAGATCTGGGTACAATATCCTCTGCCCAGCAGCAGATGAGAGGACAAAAAAAAATTTTGGCATATATACACCTTGGAATACCACTCAGCCTAAGGAAAAGATAAAATTTGCTATAGCTTGAACGTAACCAGAGGGGATCATGTTAACTGAAATGGGTCAGAAGGAGAAGGACAAACACTGGATGAAAGGGGATGGACAGTGTCCAGGGAAAACAAACCCTTGAACTCTGATAACAGATCTGAAGTTACCAAGGTGGGGGGTTGGGTTTAAGGTGGGAGGGAGGGGGGCTAACTAGACGGTACATAAGGACAGTGGCAGAAGGTCTGAACCACTTTGGTGGTGGCGGAACAATAATTTCCTATGCAAAAGCATAAACATTTACACATTGTAAACATGTTCCCTTGGTAATAAACCAAAACCAAGCCACACTTCGTTGTGGTTTCATTTTACTATCTAAAACTGTGCATTGGGCTGGAGCAGCAGTGCAGAAAGTAAACTTGTGATTGTGACTCTCGTTCAAATCTCTGGCATCACGTATCTGTCACCTGAGCACTGCTGGGAGAAACCTAAAGTACTACTGGCTGAGGCCTTCCTTAAAAAAATATTTAAATTAGAACAGAATGAAGGGACTGAAGGTACAGCACAGGCAGCTTAGGGCACATGTCTCAGGTTTGATCCTGGCAGCTCTGTTGTTGGTGAGCTCCAGTTCCACAAGAAATTTCCATCACACACGCAGGTAGGTTTGTACATCTAAAGGCCCCATCATGGCCGGAGAGATAGCCCAGTGGGTAGGGCGTTTTCCTTGCACGCAGCTGGCCTGTGCTGGCCTGGGTTTGATCCCGGCATCCCATATGATCCCCTAGCACCGCCAGGAGTAATTCCTGAGTGCAGAGCCAGGAGTAACCCCTAAGCATCGCTGGGTGTGACCCAAAAAGCAAAAATAATAAAAATAATAATAAAATAAATAAAGACCCCCATCAAAAAGTTGGGGAGAGGTTCTGCTTGAGAGCAGGGCTCACAGTGGCGGAATTATTGCCATGGAAAGAGATATTTAGAATGAATGTAACTGGCTAATTGGATGATATTTGTTTATACCAATGACCAGTTTCATTGTACCTCTTGTCATTGAATCATTCCACAGGAGTGCGGAGAACTGGACAGAGGTGTATATTATTGTATTTTTATACAAAAACAATCGTCATAACTACCACTCCTGCCCCTAGGTAGTAGTTCTTTTCTGATTAACTACTTTAATACATTAATGTCTTAAGAAGGATATATAATTTTCCACTTGAGGTCCTCTTCATCTTTTACATCAACTTCTGAACACTCTGTGCCTTGTATATCCCAGTGTTAAGTTAGTTGTTGTGATCCTCACAGGGATTATGAAGAACATCTCCTATATCCTCTTATTATTTTTAATAAAACTGGACAAGGACAAAGAAAAAAAAAGGGAGAGGAAATGAACAGATGCCTCTCTGAAGAAGACCAACAGGTACAGGGGAAAATGCTCATCATCAGTTATTATTAGGGAAATCCAAATCAAGATGACAGTGAGATATTATCTTATGCCAGAAAAGAATGGCACATATCAAAAATACCGGGACCAATCTCTGAAGGCTGCGGTGGAAAGGAGCTGTCATCCACTGCTGGTGGGAATGTTGTCTGGTCCCTCCCCGTGAAAAGAGTATGGAGGGTACCCAGTAAGCTCAGAATCGAGTTCCGATATGACCCAGATATTCCATTTTGGGGGTATTTATCCCCAGGACATAAAAACATTCATTCAAATGAACATATGCACACCATTATTCATTGCAGCACTCAGTACAATAGCTAAGCTTTGGAATCAATCTAGAAGTCCAGTGGCAGATAGAGTATTGTGAGGATGTGGTGTACATACTCAATGGAATACTACACACTGTTAAGGAATGATGGGATCATGCAATTTGCAGTAACATGGGGACGTCATGTTAAATGAAGTCAGCCAGAAGAAGGATAATCACAGGATGACATGACTTATATGTGGTGTTTAGAATAACTGGATAAGGGCAACAGCTTTTAAAAAGTGGGATGTCTTCTTCTAAAGACTAGAAATTGAGCTCACATTTGACCCAGCCATACCACTCGTAGGAATATACCCTGGGAAGCCAAAAACACACAGTGGAAACACCATCTGCACTTTTATTTTCATAGCAACACTATTCACAATAGCCAGAATCTGGAAATAACCAGAGTGCCCGAGAATTGAAGACTGGATAAAGAAACTGTGGTACATCTACACAATGGAATACTATGCTGCTGTTAGGAAAAATGAGGGTTATGAAATTTGCCTATAAATGGATGGAGATGGAGAAGATCATGTTGAGTGAAATTAGCCAGAAGGAAAAAGACAGATATAGAATGACTGCATTTATTTGCATGATATAAATATATATGTATATATACATACATATGTGTTGCAGGACTCCTCTAAGAACCTCTGCATCTGCCCTGGATTGCCTCCTGCAGGTCACTTCGTAGATGGGGGCTAGTGTAAATGTGGCAGTTTATCTGACCACATGAGACAGACCTGGGGCAGAGCTGCTACTTGCTGTCATTGTGCCCAGCCGCTCATGAGGTGCCCGGGAGGGATGGCAGGTTCTAGCCCTGGCCAGCCACCCCAGCAGAGCCTCACAACAAGCCAGATTGCCCCCCCCTCCATGAGGACCTCCATTTTCCACATCCGGACTTCCCCCTCGTCAGAACTCCACCCAGCAGACCAGCCTATCACAGTCCGGCTCATCGAGATGCACCCTGCAGCAGTTTTTTTTTTAATCCGGCCCAGAGCCTCACAACAAGTCAGGCGACCCCCGACTCCATGAGGGGCCTCCATTTTCCACATCCCCGGACTTCCCTCTCGTCAGAACTCCACCCTGCAGACCAGCTTATCACAGCCCGGCTTGCATGGTTCATCAATAAATGCTAGATTTTGAGGCACGACTACAAGAGTATGCTACCCACCGGCGCAGAGCCTGGCAAGCTACCCGTGTCGTATTTGATATGCCAAATACCAGTAACAATTATAGACCTCATTCCCATGACCTGATGGAATGGTTTGAGGGCTCTTTATGTTCCTGGAGCAAGCAGGTGCTCTTGGGCTCTACTTGCATGAGACAGGTCATATGGAGATGTTACTGGCGCCCGCTCAAGCAAATTGAAGATGAATGGGAAGACAGTGATACAGTGATACAGTGATCTGAACCATGTATTTTTATACTGGCTTGTATAAATATTCTCTCATGCTACCACAATCATCATGGGACTAGCTAGATCTTACCAGCATATTTGCCTGACCACGTTGGATCTCTAAGTAATTAGACCAGAGAGAAATGCTGTTTGCCTTTTAAGCAAGCAAGCACGGCCCCCTGATAACTCAAAGGCAACTAAAATACAAAACTACCGTGAAGTAGACGAGAGACTTGTGAAGGCTTGGAGAAATATTTAACTGGCATTAGTATTAGTCTTTGGTACAGAGACATGCCATCTCAGAAACTCACTTCTCTACCCTATAAAAGGCATTTCCAGGCAGATCTTGGCTCAAAACATTAGCATATAATAGGGCCTAGGTGAGGTGCTGGGAGAAATTACCTAAGGGCATTTGACCCTTCCTGCTTCCCATAATAGTGGGAGGTCTGAGTTGCAGGAGTATAAAACCAGCCTGCTTCCTCTCTCTCTCTCTCTCTCTCTCTCTCTCTCTCTCTCTCTCTCTTTCTCTCTCTCTTTTTGGGCCCTCTTTTGGGGCTCTCTCTTTGTGAGCTCTCACCCTTCTTGGGAGTCTTGACTTTTTCCTCCTTTTTTACAGGGCCTTAACACTTGGTGGCTGCCATCTTGGCCTACACGTGTCTGGGGTTCTAGCTGGGAATCCTAAGCACAGGGTTTTCCTATTGCTGACTTGTATGCCTGAACCTGTGATAAGTAAAGGCCTTTTAAAACCGCATCGGATTCCTGAGTCTTCATCCATTCCCCGCCGGCTTCAGAGGTAGAAAGGAACTCGCTTCCCGGCACTGTCGGGGACCCCGGCGGAATTCCCGGCACATATATATATATATACATATGTATATACATATGTATGCATACGTATGTATGCATATATACATACATATGGCATTAATGTATGTAGATACCATAATGTATTATGGTATCTACAGGCCTTGAGATACCCCAGGCAGAGCAGATACCATCTCCCCCGTTGAACCAACCCCCTGCACTCCACTGACCACAAGAGTGACTTCCAGCCCAAGTCCACCATCCCGATGAACCCAGAGGAACCCCCATACCATGCTGGCAGTGATCTTCTTAATCCACACTCCACAGCTCTTCAGATCTCCACCCAAGAGATTAATCCAATCTCCAGCCTACAAGGACCCACCCTTCAGGAAACCCGCCCTTCAGAGGAGAGTATTTCAAGCCCAGGAATGCTTGAGCCACAGATGCAGATACCCCGGGTAGAGCAGATACCAGTACTCCTATTGTGCGCTGCTGCAGAGCAGCCACGCAATTTGCTTCCACACCCTCTCAGAGACATCGATGAAGAATAGAACCAACTGGTTTAGCACCTCCATGATAGTGCGAAGGATGCCGAGAAAGAGAAAGATAGAAAGAGGATGCCTGTCTTCAAAAACTCTCGAGCTCATTCGCCCACGTGGCAAGGCGCGAGCCTCAGGTGACCAAATGCTAATGTCCAAGTTCGCAAAGCAGTGCAGAGAAGCGATAAAGGAAGACTTCAAAGAGAGAAAAGCAGAAATACTGGAAGATGCAGTAGAAGCTGGGAAAAGCATTACGCAACTCCCGCCTGTCCTTCACCAACTATAAGACTAAGGTGACTGCCCTCCGACGGCCTGATGGATCTATCACATTTTCCAGAAAGTCAATGGAGAAAATTATCCATGACTTCTACTCAGATCTCTTTGATAGCAACGTCCACCTGCCCACATATCAAATTCCACAGGATGGATATGTGCGTTCCCAACGTTCTCCCTTTTTGGAATCCGACATACCATTTCGTCGGTAAAGAAAGGAACAACACCAGGCCCAGACAAAGTCAGACCCAAACACGAGGAAAGAATCTGCCATCAGTATTCATCCAATACACTGGCTCGGCTCTTCACACACTACCTGTCTGAATGCAAGGTGCCCTCCCAATGGAAAACCAGCAGGACAGTTCTACTGTTCAAGAAGGGAGACATTCACGACATCAGCAACTATCGCCCTATCTGCCTGTTGTCCATCATCTACAAGCTGTTCACTCGAGTCATCCTGAACAGGATTGGCAGAACATTCATTAGATGAAGGGAAAACCATGCGAGGCAAGCTGGCTTCTGAAAAGGATTCAGCACAATCGACCTTATCCACACAGTAACCAAGCTCATTGAGGTTTGTAGGGAGTTCAAGATGCTGCTCTGTCTCACATTCATTGATTTAAAGAAAGCCTTTGATTCTGTGGAGACCAAAGTGGTTATCTAAGCCCCTATTCAAACAGGGTGTTCAAACCCAATACATCAAGATGCTTTGTGCGAGCTCTATTGCGGATTCACCACCAGGATCTCACAATTCTACAAGGAACTGATCGTTGATGTCAAAAGAGGGGGTTTGTCAGGGGTGATACCATTTCACCAAAACTCTTCGAGTGCCACCCTTGAGAACATCATGCGACAGTTGAGAATGGGAAGAAATGGGAGTGAAGATAGATGGAGTCGGCAATTACACCACCCTCCGCTTCCCTGATGACACGGGAACATTGGTGGTGGGAAGTGGGCACTGGTGGAAGGATGGGAACTAGAACATTGTATGACTGAAACCCAAACATGAACATCTTTGTGATTGTATATCTCACAATGGTCACTGTCTTCCCGTTCATCATCGATTTGCTTGAGCAGGCCCCAGTAACATCTCCATATGTCCTGTCTCATGCTAGTAGGAGCCCAAAGGCATCTGCTTGCTCACCACCTCACAATGGTATAATAAAATATTTTTAAAAAGCTGTTTTTACTTAAAAACATAAATAAATGAAAAAATATATAGCTACTGAAGCAGAAATATGATTATTCAAACATTGTTCAATGTGAAAAAAATGTTGATTTTTAATTTACCCAAATACCAGATTTGGATTCAATAAATCACAAATGGTGGTATTTCCTTCTTTTAAAAAATATTAGGATCTCCAGATCAACCTTGGCCCCAGAGTATAGGGAGAGAAGAAGAAAAGAAAGAGTGAAGGAGAGAGATAAGAGACAGATGAGAAGCAACAAAGGGCGAGGTGAGGGGATCATTGCTAAGGAGTGATACAAATGTCCAGCCCACAGAGTAACAACAGCACTGAAATCAAGAGACCCAAACTTTAACATCCCATCTTAGAAAGGTGCCTGTCCAGAGGCCAGGAGGGGGTTTGGGGACATGTGAGGGGACCTGGGAACATGGTGGAGGGAAGATGACAATAGTGGTGAGATGGGGCTGTGGTATAGTATGTTGAAAACTCAACTATGAATCACTATGTAAGTCATAAAGTGCTTTAATACAATTTAAAAAAGTTTGCAACTAAAGGGGTGTGGCCCCCAGTGAGCATCATTAGAAAGGTGTGGGGGGTAGTAACCTGGTGGTCAGGGAGAGTGAGCATGGCACAGAAAGGAGCCCAACCCTGGGTGATAGTGAGACAGAGTATGTGAGCGCCACAACTGATGTGTGAGTCCTGGCGAGGGCACCACAGTGACGCCTGGTCACCCACAACAATGTCCACAATAACAGTGATGGGAAAGGGAGTGGAGAATGAATGAATGAAAACTGAGGGGCAGGGTTGGGCCACACCTGGTCTTGCTCAAGGCTTACTCCTTGCTCTGCACACAAGGGATCACTCATGGCAGTGCTCAGGGGGCCGTAGGTAGTGCCAGGTTCAAACCCTAGGTCAGTCACAGGCAAGTTAGTCACTTTACCTGCCTGTACTATCTCTCTGGCACTTAAATAAGCATTTAAAGAAATTCGAGAGTTTTAATAAGAGTTTGAAGTCATTTTAGGTTAGCTTCCTTCTTTATAACTTATAAAAGCGGTCTCATACACTAAATACTTGTTGACTTCTTTCAATGTGTATACTATTTTATTTATTTATTTTTCTTTTTTTGGACCACTCCTGGTGCTCAGGGTACTTTTTGGCTCCATGCTCAGGAATAACCCCTGGTGGTGCTCTGGGGACCATGTGAGATGTCCTGGGATTTAACCTGGGTTGGCCACATGCAAGGCAAACACCCTACCCCACTGTACTCTGGTCAGTATTTAAAAACTCACTCGGTCTATATTTTAAAACTTCACCCATGCTGTGTATATGGGCTTCTTTTTATTCTTGAGCAGTATCTCATTAAGTAAGTATAAATATCAACATGTGTGATCTATTCATAGCTAACAGATGGGCGGGGTATTTTCAATTTTGTATTATTTTTGCTATTGTGACTTAAGCATTTGTAAACATGCATGTAGCTTGATGTTTTCATTTCCCTTGGGTAAACAGGAGTGGATCTGCTGTGTCATGGGGTTAGTGTGATGAAAAGAATCCCCCCTACTTTACCACAAATATGGGGGCCACCATTTTTTTTGTTCTCAGTAGACAACAAGATTTCCACTACTTGACAGACTTGCCAGTACTTACTGATGTTAGGTAAAAATCATTTAGGGCCAGAGAACTTCAGTATAGTAAGGTGCTTGCCAGCTTATTTAGCGGACCTGGATTCAATCCCTGGCAGTACATAACTCAAGTTCCACTTGGAGTTATACCTGGATTCAGAGCCAGGCATAATCTGAGTACCACCAGATGTGGCTCCAAAAACTTGATCACTTGATCACTTGATCACTTGTCATCCTGTTATTCGTTTAGGTTTGCTTGGCGGGTTTTGGTACCATTTCCACTTTGGCTATCAAGTGGCCTGTGCTAGTGAATGGCATCCTGGGTTTGCTTCCAGGAATACGAAGAGCCTCAAGCCCGTTCATTCAGGGTCTCTGACGAAGAATTCGACCATCTCGTAGTGGGCGCCACGCGTGATCTTTTGAAGTCCTGTGGCATCTATCCATCGGTCGCTCTCCAAATCATATTACATGTCCAGTCCAAGCCTGATTTTTGATGATTTGTAAAGCGGGGACCAGGTGCGCTGCCACGATTGCTGAAACGAGTTGGAATTCGTTCTTGCCTCAGTGATGCCGTGTGATATTCCAAGCATGAAGCTCTTTCAAGTCCATCTTTGGGAGACCTGAATAACGGTTTCTCATATTCCTTACTTTTTGTTAGGGCTTAGGCGTCTCGAGGTGTATGTGTGCAGGGAGAATGGTGGAGCCGAAGCGATGTGCCCAGAGGCGCATATGAAGGAGGTGTTCTTTGTCCTTTAACTATTTTTTCCCTTCTCTTGAAGGTGTTCCATGCACCCTCTCTTGCTTCCGCAGAAGCTCAGGTTTTAGGTTGTTCATCATGTTGGATTTCTAACCCTAGGTACAATGCCCTGCTGCGCATTCCCGGAATGTTTTTTCCTTCAAAAGAGGAACAAAGATGGACCTCTGGAATTAGTTCATTTGTTCTATGAACATTGTTTTGTTGAGTTCAGCTCTAGACCTGTCTTCACATTCTCGGTTAAGAGTCAGACAGCATTTCTGCCACTTAGCTAATCTTTGGTGGTATTAGGGCGATGTCATCAGTGAACGTAGGTGGTGCTAAGCTGGCGACATCTAGCTTCCACTGGCCCAAATGTAAAAATAAAAATGCTCAGCTAATCGCAGAGGATGTGTAGCAGCATTTTATTGCAACCTCATTTGTATTCTCACAGATGAATAAAAATGTTGAGCATTTTGATAAGCTTCTATTCAATGTGAATAACTTCTTTAGTAAGGTATCAGTTATTCTCTTAAAATTTGTGTACTGTGTTCAGGGAGATGGTAAAGCAGATGAGGTGCTTGCCTGCTGGCTGACCTCGGGTTCCAGCACTGGTTCATCTGAGCAACACCTAGACGTGATCCACGAGCACTGAGGTCAGGAGAAAGCCCTGGAACTTCACGAGTGTGGATTTAAAAAGGCTAACATTGACCCCGGGAATCTGAGGACTGAGGCCGTGTGATGGTGATGGAGCACTCCTTCCTGGGTGAAGTCTCGGGTTTGATTCCTTACGATTTGATCCACTGATTACTGCTGGAGCTATCCGCTGCACCCGGAAGTCGGAGGTAGTCTCTAAATACTCCCCAAGGTCTGACAAAAGAAAAATTGGGCCCTTTAAGGGCCAAGCAAGGCTCAGTGGCCAAATTGCCTGTGTTGAAAGCTTGAGGACTCTGAGGCTGAGGGTTCAATCCCGACTCTCCAGACATATCAGGTAAGATCCCAGAGGGAACTGCTGTTTTGGGCTTCCTGTGGCCACAACAAAGCCTCACCCCTCCCCCAGTGCACCCCCATCAAGGAGGCCTGAACACCAGAACTGAAAAGCATGAGTAGTACCCTCTCTGGTCGCTTACTGCCACCAATAAATAACTTAGCAAATTAAATGGTGGCATTTTTTTTTGCTTTCCACCTCTTTGTTCATGTTTTCCTTATGTATCTTAAAATATGTACGCATGTCTGTCTCTTTGCAAGCTCCCAGTCTGGAGAAATGTGGCTTGTTCTCTCGAATATATACATTCTATCTTACTCTAGAATTTCAATGGAAGCTATCTTGTTTCGCGCTTTTGCACAGTTTGGTTTTTTTTTTTATGGCCTAACTAGCCAGCATTCCTTTATCTATCTGGTGCATAAATCCTAGACGGGTAATACTGAATTCAAAAAGTTAAAGTTTGTCTAGGGACCAGAGAGAGTAACTCCATCAGTTGAGCTTATGCTTTTCTTACAAGCATGTAAAAGATCCAGCTTGAGCCATGATGGCGATGTTCCTCTGAGCACAGCACGTTTGAGACCTGAGACTGAGCTGGAACAGCGCCGAGCATCATTGGATATGTTCCAACAATAGCTAAAAGAAAGTTTAAAAAATAAAGTCTTTCAAAAATACAAAAAAAAAGTTTGACTTTAGCATCAACTTTTCCTTTTATTTATTTATTTATTTATTTATTTATTTATTTATTTATTTTTTTATTTTTGCTTTTTGGGTCACACCCCGCAATGCTCAGGGGTTACTCCTGGCTCCGCACTCAGGAATACCTCCTGGCGGTGCTCAGGGGACCATGGGGATGCGGGGGGATCAGGCCCAGGGCGGCATAGGCCTAGGCGGAGGCAGAGCAAACGCCCTACCGGCTGGGCTATCGCTCCGGCCCAACTTTCTCTTCAATGTTGATTGTTACTGCTTGTGATCCCCATTTAGTGTGATCTTTTCCCATCAGGATGGTCACAGCACCTCTTTTTTCAACAGGTTTTTCTAGGTGTAATGCACCTTTAGGTTTTAAGCCCCTCTGATTTATTTGCAAAATGAATTTTTGGGTGTCAGAGTAAGAGTCAGGTTGATTTCTTTTATATCATTTACCCAGTTGTTGTAGCATATGTTTTCGGAACTTATTTTTAATACTGAATTTCTATGGTACCTTTGTGAAAATTCTTCAACTTACCATAGCGAAGACACTTTTGAAGGGCCTGACACAGTCCAATCAATTCGCTATTGTCTAGTCCTTCTCGCTCCCTCGCTTTTGTTGCAATGACTGCAAAAGGACACACACACTTGGTTCTTTTTTAATTTTTTTCTTTTTTGGGGGGTCACACACCAGGCAAATGCCTAGGGTTTCCCTGGATCCACTCAGGAATTATCCCGGGCGGTGCTTGGGGACCATATGGGATGAGGATCGAACACCGGGTGGCTACGGCTTGGACGAGTGCAAGGCAAAGCGCCCTACCGCTGGGCTCGCCTAAGCGCTTTCCCCACACACTTACTTGGTTTGAGCTCCCAGGCGCACTTTTACGCTTTCATTGTGGTCCTCACACGGTGGTTGTAGTGCTTCCTGGAGAGAGGCTTTTTGGTTCTGGCATGAAGGATGACATTTGGGATGTGGGGAGGTGCTGGGGATCAAACTTGAGCTCTTTCAGCCTTGTCAAAGAGCAAGAGAATAAAGAATTGCCGGGATTACCTGAGCTATATCCAAGTAGGGACCTGAAGAGATTGGATAAACCACACTGATGAGAGGGGAAGCGGCCTCTGGACTGGGGCTCAGACTCACCTGGAAAGGTTGAAAGGCAGCTGCCACTTAGATCCACCTGTTATGAGGAGAGGAAATGAGGTTTCTCCCATGCCAGTCCAATTATTCTTACGATGGCCCTTCCCAAAGCTGCGAACCCTGAATCCCGGCACCCCAGCCCAGCTCTTCTGCTTTCACGGCAAAGCTCCTGCAACTCTGTCATATCTACTCTGGGAGGTTCTGTTTCTCAGGTGAATCTTGATTAATGCTAAAGCCACCCTTGGAGACGGCAAACTTAAAGCCCCACTTTATTTTATTGAAATCCACTTTTGCTCCAGTGAATCTTGCAGAGACTGGCCCTCAGTGTTTGTCTGGCTGAGAGTTAGCTCATTCTTTCAGGAACAAATGCAGTTCCTATGAGTGTGGCTTTGCTTTGCTCCCAAGCATGGGATAGCCTCCCTCTTTCTGTTCGGACTTCTGCTCCTTTCCTCCGCAACCTGAGGATACCACAGAGACCTGGGAATTGCTTGGGTAGTTTTCCATCTTGTATTTTCACTTTGATGGTGGGATGTACTTACAGCATGTTTGACTGGGGTGTGGGGGACAGCTATGGTAGAAAGTCACTTGGTGACTTTCTTATTTTTAATTATTACTATTTGATTTATTAGTCGCCGTGGAGAACCACACCATTTCATAAAGCTTCCCTGATTGGATTTCAGTCTTACAATGTTCCAAAGAGCCTGGCTCCCTCCACCGAAGTTGTATATTTTACTCACACCTAAGTCTTACTGATTTTTTTACCCTTCGCTTTTACTTTTGCCTGGTCTGACCTCCTTCTTTTTCTTTTACTCTCTTGTTTTGAGCATTTAGGGTTTGCAAAGTTTGAGAGGTCTTTTGTGCTTGTTCTGCCACCCACTTTCTAGCACAGAGGCGTATCTAGAGGGATCGTTTCACCCGATAAATCTAGTGTCCACGCCTTCTCAAGCACTAGAGGCAGGCTTGCTCGGACCAGGCCAATAAATTGGTTGCTCTCAGGTATGGGGGACATTAAGTCCCCTGTATGAGGAGGTTACTAAGGCGTTTTTACAGGTCAAGGCTTCTGTGTTTTGTGTTCTATGAATCAAGATTGGTTGCCTTCTCCCCTTCTGTGGCGTGCTAATACGGTTTATCAGTGTTGTAGCACAGAACAGGCTAGGAAGGCCCCAGATAGCAAAGCATTTGTGGGTGGTGGCCATCACCTACAGGGGGAGCTATTTCCCTGGGCCTGCTGCCGAGTCTCTGCAGAATGTGTGCTTCCCCGCCATGGGTAAGTTTCACTATCTCTGGGTTCTACATTCCAGTTTCATAATTCTGCTGTACTTAGCAATCACCTGCACCTGGGTTTATGTGCAGATTTTAATTCAACTGGTCCGTGGTCCTGGTCAGAGAGCCTGCATTTCTGTTAGAGTTCTCATTGATCTCAAGACCACTTGGTTTAAGGACGCACAACTTTAATGTCAGAAAAATATTATGGGGGTTGGAGCAATATTGCACAGCAGGTCGGCGTTCCCTTGCACCGCGGATGATCTGGGTTTGATCCCCAGTATCCCATATAGTTCCCCTGAACACTGCCAGGGAATAATTTTGATTGCAGAGCCAGGAGTAACCCCTGGAGCAGCGCAGGTGTGGTTTCCAACCCACACACCACCCACACTAAAAAAAAAGAAAAAGAAAACATTATATTTATGGCCTGAGAGTTGGTTGCAAAGATTGGAGGTGCTTGTCTAGTGTACTACTGCTGCCACCACCCTGGTTCAATCCTGGCACCGCATATGGTCCCACTGCACTGCTAGGTACTGGGCCCCTGCCCACTGCTCGGTGGCCCTCCATTGACTCACAGCTCATACTTGGAGTTTCCAAAGGTTCCACCCATTTATACGGCCCTGTTTGTTTTGAACCTTAGGTTCGCTCTTAGCAGTACTTCTGCAGAGGTCATATGGTGCTTGAGGTCAAGCTTGGGGTTCACCTCCTCATGCAGAACATGGCTTTAGCCAGTTGGAGTCATCTCCCAGGTCCTAATACGCCATTTTACAAGTACAAATACTACATTAACTATTAACATAGGAATGTGATTTAAAAAAATCATATCTGAGTTGATTAGGTAGCAATCATAGATAAGGCTAGAGCATTTTACAAGAATTTTTTTATTACTGAAAATATTATTTTAGTTTTATTGTTTGGGTTTTGGACCACACTCAGTGGTTTGCAGGACTCACTCTCTGGCTCCTGTGCTCAGGACTCCAAGTTCTGGGAAGACTTGGGGGATTATACTAGGTGCTGGGAGTGAACTTGTTGGCTACACTCAAAGCAAACTTATCTACTACCTTCTGTACTATGGCTCTGGCCCCTGGAAATATTATTTTTTAACCATATCCCATTGACATCCCACTAGAAGCTTCGTACCTTTGAAACAGAAAGTTATATAATACTTATATAACTTTGATCCACAGATGCCCGACAGATAAAAACGTAGATTCCTTTCCTTCCTCCTTCTCAGGCCTTACAGGGAAATAGGGTTCCAGTGACTCCAGTGAAATAAGACATTGTGCTGGAGCTTTTTGTGGATAACAGTAAGCATGGGGGACATCTCATTTTCCTCTGGTAATGGCGAAATTTACTTGGGAATACTATTTCCATCCTTTTCTACACCGCGTTTGCACATCGAGGGGGGCTTGGGAGCTTCTAAGAGCTCTCTAATGTTGCCGGGTTAGTATGTTTCCGGCCTATCAAATACCAAAAAGGGGCTACATGATTATATTTTGTTCATTCTTTTGGTTATTCATCTATCAAACACTGCTCAGCATCTCTGCGTCTCCCTTGGCTGCTGAACCAAGGAGAATCTGCCTTAGTAGGTGAGCCAAAACAGGGGTTGCAAGAAACTGCTGACTGGCACTGCTAAAGCTGCTGCTCAGGAAGGGGATTTATTGACACCCCCACTCAGAATGTGTGGAGCTAGGTTTAAAAGGCAAGGGGGAACTTCTGAACCCCCTCCCAGTTGCAGCAAGGATGTCCTTCCAAGCAGTTCTTTTTTTTTCTCTTTTTTGGGGGTCATACCCAGTGATGATCCTAACTCTGTTTTGCAGGAATTTCTCACCTGGCAGTGCTTGGGAGGCCATATGGGATGTCTGGGGATTGAACTAAAGGTTGGCTGGCTGAAGGGTTTGTGCTATCTGCTCTGGCCCTGGCTCTTCTCATCAGCTCTCTTACATCCGGTGGGATGCCGTGAAGCTCTTGAGTACTCAAGCACAGCTCAGGGTGGTACTAAGCCTTAGTGGTGGTGTTTTGTGGCTAAGCCTAGGGCTATAGGGGTCAAAAAAGCAGTTGAGTCTTGCTGAGCAAAGGCAGTCTGGGGCCCCATGACATTCTGGGCAGCACCCCAGGACCACAATCAGAGCCAGGGGAGAGTCAGAAATATCTCACCATAATGAAGAAGACCAGGACAGAAGCTCCACAGGGCTGAGCTTAGGATGTTGGGTGCCCTGGCGTTGACTCCAGTAGGTAGGAGATCAAATGAAGGCTCATTCCCGTCTTGCATGGATTTGAGGGACACAAAGGGGCGTGGGACGACCAAGGCAGCCGGCTGCGTAGGACGCCTAACCTCGGTTCCTCTCCCTTTGCCCCCACGTGTTTCAGCTAAAGATGTGAATTGGTAAATGATGAGAGGTCCCTATGAATACCTTTCCATGTGGCTATTCTCTACTGGTGCTTTGCTCAGAAACTCCTCTCAAAACAAGCACCTGGAATTTCTTTTGTAGGTCCAACACCCAGAAACAACAGGTTATCTAAAGCAAGTTTTATGCAAACCCCAGGATTGCCTGAAATCTTTCTGTGTACAAAGCTGTTAAGGCCGGCTAAGTAGCCTGGAGAGTGAGGAGGGGTCCACGGTGGGCACTTGCTGGGTCAGCCTGGACAGTGAGGAGCTGCCAGGACCATTTCCTCAGCTTGGGAGCAGCAGCTGACGGGGAGGCAGATGGAGCTACGGAGACCCTGGAAGTCCCCCTGAGACGAGAGGGGAGGACCGCAAGTAAGCCTGCAGGGCAGAGTCTGGTAGTTCCATGCTGTCAGGAGCAAGTTCAAGCAAGAGGAATAAAGGAAGCCAGCAGGCAGCAATGGGGGCAAATTCATAGGCTGGCAAGTTCACCAAGACCAAGAAAGGGAGTGAGAAGTCAGGGAAAATATTAATATTATCTCTGAAATTTAAATATTTTAAAGTATTTTATGACTGATAACTATTAATGGAACTCAGAAAATAAAATATATTATTTAATAATATTACTAATATTGGTAATTTAATGCACCCTGTAGCACATTCTCCTAAGGGATCGACGAAGAAGCCTGTCCACAGAGAGAGAAAAATAAGAAGGGGGAGGAGGAAGCTAGAGCAATAGTCCAGCAGAGGGGTGTTTGCGTGCCTGCACCTGGACCTGGGTTCAATTACTTGGGATCCCATATGGTCCTCAGTGCAGAACCAGGTGTAACCTCAGAACATCACTGGGTATGACCAAAAAAAACAAAAGGAGGAGGAGGAGGAGCAGGAAGATAAAAGAGGAAGAAGAGGAAGAAGACTAAGTAGAAGGAGGAGGAGGGAGGAGAAGGAGCAGGGAAGATAAATAGGAAGGTGAAAAGGGAAGAGAAAGGAGATGAAGCCGAAGATGAAGGAGGAAGGAGGAGGGAGGAGAAGGCAGAGAAAGAGAAGGGGGAGGGGGAGGAGGAGGAGTGAGAAGAAGAGTAGAGGAGGAGAAGAAGATGATGAAGAAGAAGATGAAGAAGAAGAATGAGGAGGAGGAGGGAGGAGGAGAGGAGAACAAGAGGAGGAAGAAGAAAGAAGAAGAGGAAGAAGAGGGAAAGAAGAAGAAGAAAAGAAGAAGAGGAAGAAGAAGAAGAAAAAGGAAGAAGAAGAGAAGAAGAGGAAGAAGAGGAAGAGGAAGAAGAAGAAGAGGAGGAAGAGGAAGAAGAGGGAAGAAGAAAAGAAAGAAGAAGGGATATAGTATAAGATAGCTACTTGCCTTTGTAAGTGGCTAAGAGTTGGATCCCATCCTTGGCACCACAATGGCTCCCCTGGGCCCCAACCTGGAGTTGATCCCAGGCATAGAGTCAGGGGTAACTCACAAGGTATGGCACGAAAACAAAAAAAAGAAAATTAGGAATTGTAAAAGAGATAGGAAGCTTTGGTGCAGAGCCAACCACAGCTGTTGTCTGATGTGTGTGAAACACATCCTAATCCCACAGAGTATTTTCTGTACCTAGCCCTGCTCTTGCAAAGAGGTTTGTAGGAAGGTCAGTGAGGGCGTGGTGGCGTGCCTGAGGGGGCTGCTCTCTTCTGATTGAGTCCTACCTTACTAAGGCTTAAAAATGCTCAGGTCCTTACTACACAGACACCCGGCAACGTGCCCAAAGCTCCTGTTCCCCCATGGACTTCAGCACCCACATAATTGTCAAGGGCTCGCCAAACCTTGGCAAAGACCTGTGGGTCCCAATTTCCCCTTCCTGCCCCGCACCTTTTTTCTTATTCTAAAGAGTTGTGTTCAAATTGCAATGAGACATGATTCAGGTGGGAAGAAATCAGTCCAGGGATTCAGAGAAAGACTTTCCTGACCAGGTGGATTTTCGAGGCTACCTGAGGGCTGATAAGAGTCAGGTGGGAAGGAGGAGGAACAAGGGCCAATCTGGGAGGCCTCCTCAGGGGACTCTGCCAGGACCCAGGGCACCTTCTCCTTAGAGCAAAGGCAGCTGAGTCCACTGCACCACCCAGCCCCCGTGCTGCCTGCCACATTCTCAAAGCAGCGTGCAAAGATGCTGGCCTTTTAACATCTAGAATCGTAAGCCCCCAAAAATGAATCCATTTCTTTTGGCTCTGAAGGAGCCCATAGCCATGGGTTCAGGGCAAGGGGCCTTTTGACCTTAGAGATTGCCTGTTCTCTTCCTGAAGGGCTAAGCCAGACTGGGCTGTTTGGTAAAATCAGGAAGAATCACTTTTTTGCTTCATCTTGTAGCTTTGTAAAAGGCCTTTCTGCTTTTCTGTTCATTTCAGTTCTCACTTTGATGAGCGTAGGTCAAGAAAATGCTCCTAGAGATGCCTTGAAGAAACTATTATGTAATCACCTCCGGTTCCTACTAGACAAGGACCAAATGTGTGCATGATAAAACATGAAATCTGAAAAACAGGTAGCTGTGCTCTGCTTTTAAACGGGCTGGGAAACCTTGGCTTTTCCGAGTCGTCCTTATCATTGGGATGATTTTTTCCCCACATTAACAAAGAGCTCCATTGATTACCTCCAAATAATTTTCCCAATGTAGTTAAAAAAAAGCAAACAGTACAATTTTCCGAAATACTAATCGAATTTGTGACATCTCAGCTACTCTGTGGAAGATATCTCTTTGACATAAAAGTTCAGCTGCAATGCTGATTTCATCAGCACCAGCAGGGGCTTCATCTCCTCCCTCAGGGACGTTGCCACCCTCCACCTCCCACAGGACCCCAGGTCCCAGCCTGACGCCTGCCCTAGCACCCTTGGGAAGCTAGCTGGCCTCGGGGTCCCAAACCCAGACCAGCCGCTAAGCTCCTTGTTCTTTGCTCCTCTCCAACCAACTTTAGGGAAGTTGTCCAAGCTGTGATTCGCCGCCTCAGGTTCTGCCGTTATCTCTTGGAAGCCAGTTAGGCTTCTAGCCACCTTGTCTCTCAAGTCCTGTCCTTGAAAACTGCTCTGGGTGGCCACCAGCCAAGAGCCGGGGAGTCCCTGCTCCTTGTTCATCCTCAGATGCTCATGGCTTCGATTCCTGAATCGCTGTTTATTGGGACTTTACATCACCCACTCTTGGGAGTTCTTCGAGGCTCCACCTCCCCCAACCCCTCAGCACCGGAATAGTCCAAGATTTGTAATCCCACACCTCCATCCCTCCTCTGTGTTCAGCACCCTGGTGACCCTATTGGCAGAAGGATTTTAAATAAATTGTGAAAATGATAAAATTCTAGTTCAGTTGGGACCTCGCGCTCTGAACTCCAGGCTCACTCTCCTCCAAGCGCTAACTGGACAGCTACACTGGAGCCTTTAACACTGCTGAGACCCTGTTCTACTTCCCCAAACTGGCATTCCACGTTGAGAACATGCCCTCAACTGCAGTTGTGGCCTTGTCTCTAGAACATAGGCCCATCAGTCCATCAGTGGCCTGATAGGGGCTAGGGTTCCGCTCAGATATTATATAATTAAAGATCTGAGCTGGGGAATGACTGTGGATAATGTGAACTTCAGCCCCAGTGAGACCCTAGAGCTGCTTTTTAAGATGAGGGTGAGAGCCTAGAGGAAATGGACATACAATGGCCACACCAGAGGGTTCGAGATGGTCACAGTGATAGAGGCAGGAAGGGCTAGTGAGCAAGGAAGGGCTGCTAGAGGAAAGGCAGAGGGGGCAATTCTTTGAGAGCCCTCATGCATGAACATTAGGCCACTGACGCCGCAGACTCAGCGTCCCCCAGAGTGCTAAGAAAATAAATGGGTGTTGTTTCTGAGACCACCAATGTGTCTTGGTTCTTGTGAACTAACAGCAATAGGAATGAACACATATCTTGCAGTGACAAGAAACGGCAGCATTGTCCTTTCAGGGGGACTCCTGTGGGCACTCGGAACTTGTTTTTTAACTCTTCCTCGTACTCACCGGCACATTCATTCATTGTCACTGGGGAGGTCAGGAGCCAGTCACATCTCACGCAAGTGTTTTCATGGCGTGATACTAGGAACGATCCTGCCTGGGAAGCACTGTCAGACGTCATTGTGGGAGCTGGTCTCACCAGTGAAGTGTTTGGGGAGCCATAGGTGTTAGACCAAGGTGAGCACAATCTTTGGAGGAACAGAAGCGAAGAGTAGGTGAATCCTCCACAGAAAAAGGAATTTCAGCGACAACAAAGAGAAGAGGTGAATGAGTGTTAAGGGAAGGATTCTGTGGTGCTAGAGGGCCTGGACTTCTCTGGAAAGAAGTGGGAGAGGAGAGAGGGGAGAGAGAGTGTGTGTGCGTGTATGTGTACATGAGGGAGAGGGACAGAGGAGACGAGAGAGAGAAAAAAAAGGAGAGAGCATGCCTAATGCCTAAGAAGATTATGCACCTGAAGTGCAGTGCCTTGAGTTACTTTGGGTAGTTGATTATATATATATATATATATATATACCATATTGGCACTGCATATATCTCTCATATATATGTATGGCTATGATGTGTATCACTGGTCTTCCGTTGTTCATGGGTTTGCTCAAGTGGGCACCAACACATCTCCATCCTGTTACATGCTAGTGTAGCCTAAGGGCATTGCTTCAAGGGACAGGAAGAGCCTCAAATCATTCCAGCCTAAGGTCATGAGAATGAGGTCTACTATGGTTACTAGTTTTTGGCATATCCAAAATATGACAGGGTAGCTCAAGGCTCTCATTTCAATGCACCGTGTTATACT